>ML685951.1:3025003-3136314 GCA_007922175.1 Pelusios castaneus
CCTAAATGGAGGCCCCTTCACCCCACAAAAATCCAGTCCCAGACAGCCTGAGTGTCACACTGCTGCCTCCCCCCCCCCGTCACCATCAACCTGCCTGCCCCACCCCTCTGGCCTCAGAGTACCCCAGTGGCTGCCTGAGCCACAGACCCCAGACCTCCCCTGCCAATGTCAGCCAGGCCACGGGCCCCCTGCAACACCAACCGGACTGCAGGCCCTGGAGCCCCCTCAGCCCCAGAACCCCACTTTCTCAGCACCCCCTCAGCACTGGATCCCCTCCAGCGGTGCCCAGGCTGCAGGCCTCAGGACTCCCCACCCCCATTGCAGGCCAGGCCAAGCCACCCCAGGCTGGGTGCCATCATGGTGCGGGGTGGGGGCCCAGGAGAATGGGCAGTCCAGAGCCTTGATCTGGCCATGATCATGGCTAGACTTGTTAAGAATTAATGAGGAGACACTATGCTTCTTTATAAGTATTAAACACAGTTCTCCTCCAGTACAATGCTTCATGGTTCCCCTCAACTAAAAACCTCAATTTACATTCAACAAGAATTATAGAATCAGTAAAATCCAATGGATTGAATTATTTTTAAAACGTAATATAGTTTCATAAACATTTGCTTTGTACCCCTTACATCTACAAACATGCACACATTCAAATATCCAGTGTAAGGAGACACTTGCTACAATGGAATAACCTCCCAGGAAAGAAATGAAGGCACAACCTTCTAAGTCATCAGAAACTGATTGGACAAAGTATACAAAATGAATGGTAGGGAACAGTTCTTCGGACACAAGGATTATATGAACCATACATTACCCTTTGTAACGTCTGTTATTCTCAATTTCGTATTGGAAAGCATCCAGCTCTATAAAACTCTCAATTAGTAAAATAAAAATTAGATTCTGATATCGTCACTTGTGCTGAACTATTATTCCATGAATAGTTAACCTGAAGTCAAATAAGGGAAGTCAAGGAGTAGAGGTTGTCACAGAAATCAAGGTTAGAGATGACCTACACATGGACTCGTATTTTAGTCAGATGGATGAAAATGAAGAGTCGGGTTTTAAAAATGCTGTGGAGAAAGACTGAATAGGATTTTACCACAACCATGCTATCTTGGGCAGTGATCTCCTAAGCAGATCTGGTCAGTATTTGGATGAGAAGCCTGCCCACCCTAAAGAAGTGATTTTCATGGCTTAGTCAATGGAATTCCAAGCCTGGACATGATTTAGCAGCCAATGCTTTTGTGTGGTGATAAGAACACTTTACAGTTAAATAGGTCATTCTGTGAATATAATATTAAGCTAAGGACCAGATACTTGTGGGCATGGAAATTTTCATGGCAATTTTACAGGATTTAGATTAGCCCAGGGGTCTGCAACCTGCAGCTCCAGAGCCACATGTGGCTCTCTGGCTGCCCCCTTGTGGCTCCGGGCTCTGCCCTTTCCCCCACCGGTGGACCCTGTGGGTGGCCCACTACTGGATCTGGGTCCCCCGCCACCAGGAACTCTGCAGGAGGCCTGTGCCAGGCTCCAGGCTCTACCCCACGACTAGGGGACCCTGTGGGGTCCCACTCCTGATTCTGTGTTCCCTGCCCCCCTGCCAGGAGACCCTGTGGCAAGTGCCCTGGCCCAGATCCAGGCTCCCTCCACCAGGAGGCTACACCCATTGCGGCTCTCAAAACACTTGGTTACTGAAGGAATTTCAAAAAGTGGCTCTTCTTATCTTTTGGGTTGCTGACCCCTGGATTAGCCATTGAATTTAAACTGGTCAGATTCTATTTTAGGTAATGCCTAACTTGTCTCTGACTATAATGTGTTTTAATTTCATTTGGATTGGATACTGGTGTGTAGTAGAATGGAGACCATGGGCCTGATCACCTCTTACCAGGTTTATACCAGTCTCACCCCACTAATTTAGTGGAAATCCTTTAATTTACACTAGTAAAAGAGCAGGATCAGGCACCACATTTCCCTCTTTTCAAGTATGGGGAAGGAGGCATCTTTACATACCATATAAAGCCAAATACAAAGTAGATCTCTCTCTATAACAACAATTTCTGGGTGACATTCAGAAGGGATTTGTAAGGTCTTGTACATTATGGATGGACTTTCAGGGTCACATGTCAGTTTTTATAGACGCACAGATTTGCCCTATAATTCTTGTCCAAACTATCCACTACCTCCCCTCTTTTATGCTGTGATCTAGGAGCTGGCTGTTGCATTTCAGTAATGCAATATATCTATAAAGTTGGTGGCACTATGTGAGTCCTTCAGAATGAAAAATGTCATATTAATATGATACTACATTACCAATGTAGACCCTATTCAACCTCCTTTGAAGCTAGTTGCACAACAACTACCCTCCACATTCAGGCCATGTACACGCGATCACTTTATCGCGCATTAACGGTCATTACTGTGCGATAACAACAGCGTACACACGTGCAATAGGGCTGTTGCGCATCAACAGCCCTATTGTAGCTCAATAGAAAAACCACCTCAACGAGGGTGGTAGCAGTTAACGCGGAACAGCTGATGCGCCTTTCAACTTGTGTGTACACTTACCGTGCAATGATTGGCCTCCAGAAGTGTCCCAGCATTCCAAAGTCGTCCTCTTTGGTCTTCCCCCCACCCGCTCTCTGTGGCCGTGATGAAACAGTCCCCGCCCTGTTTTGATTCCCGGGATGTTTGAATTTCAACTCTGTTGTCACTTCCTGTTCTCTTGCTCGTGGAGTGGAGTGCAGCTCTGATCTTCAATAGCAATGGCGGCCCAACGTGGAAGACGCGCACCCATTTGGAGCACAACAGAGGTGCTGGACCTGATCAGCATCTGGGGAGAGTCGGCTGTGTAGGCACAGCTACGTGGCAGCAGGCGAAATTACGATACATATGGCATAATTTCTCGGGCCATGTCAGAGAGAGGTTATGATAGAGACACTGTGCAGAGCAGATCGAAGGTGAAGGAGCTAAGAATAAGCCATCACCGAGCGAAGGAGGCAAACCGCCGTTCGGGATCAGCGCCTGCTACATGCAGGTATTACAAGGAGATCGAAGCCATCCTCAGTGGGGACCCCACAACCACTGCAAAGAGTCCCGTGGACACATCGGCCCCCCCCATCCAATGAATGCCAGAGCCAAGCAGGATGAGGACGTAATCGATGAGGAGGAGGAGATGGAGGATAACCTGGAGGAAAGTGCAACAGCGTGTAGCCAGGAGCTCTTCTTCACTCCCTCTGAGACCTCCACCCAAGACATAAATTGCAGCGTGTCCTCTGAAGCGGCAGAGGGGGGTTCAGGTAAGTTTCTCTTTCGTGCAGCTATGGCTCCTGCTAAAATATCATTGTGGGGGTGCTTGCTGTACCGGTCCCCACTGTGCACGCTCTTTAGTCTACATTCATTAGAAGTGCATCAATACAAGCAGTGATTGTCAAAAAATCATCTGCATTTAGATCACTAAAGGTTTCCTCGATGTACCTCCAGAGCCTCCTACTCAGGTTAGATGGGAGAGTATATGTGTCTCCGCTCCCGTATAAGGATACTCGTCCTCGCCAGCTGCAAAGCACAGCACTGGGAACCATGGCAGCACACAATCCGGCAGCGTACGGTCCTGGCTTGCATCTGGTGGCATGTAGGATATGTATTCTAGCTGGCAGGGGCACTCTGAGGAGAGAGATATCGGGTTCCATCTGTGTGCCCTGTGCAGAATGTTAGCCCACGGTAATGTTACTATTAGGATGTACCTTGTCCACTTCAGTTAACCATAGGATGTTGACCGCCCTGTACCTTCCAGTGGAATGTGCTACTGAAAGGTTACGTTGGTTATCTATGCTATGTGTTAACAATAGCTTTTATTATTCTTTTTTTAATAGATTCGACCTTCACAAGGCCGGTGTCTACTCCAGCTGACCACATGAGAAACATTCAACGGTGTGCTTGAAGAAACAGGGAGGATATGTTTCAAGAGCTGATTAAAGCAACAGAGGCATCCGCGAGGGAGAATCGAGCCTGGAGAGAGGAATCCCAACAGAGGAGGCAGAAACACACGGATGAACTGGTAAGCGTCATGAAGGAGCAAACAGAAGTGCTCAAGAGCATGATTGCTTTGCAGATCCAGGCGATTAATGTACGGGCTCCACTCCATACAGTTCAGTCGTGTCTGCCTCCCACACCCCATAGTCCTTCAAAGCATTTCTTTGAAGGCCACCCACCCCCCTGGTATACTGCAACATCCAGTCCCTCACAGAGCTACTTTTTAGAGACCCGCAGCTACACCCACCTGTAACACTTCCCACCAACCCTCCCCCCATTTTATCTCTTTAATACAAACAGTAACAAAAACTTTGAAGAGTGGCTTTATTTGTACACAGTGAAAATCTCATAAGGTGCACTTGATGCATCCTTGAAGTGAACTATGGGAGGGCATCATTGAAATGCTCCCTGAGTGCCTCCCTTATGCGAGCAGCTTCTCATTGGGCCCCCCCTAATACTCCTAGTTGCTGGCTGTTCATATGCTGCCTCGAGGTGCTCTGCCTCCATAGCCCACCCTGGGGAAAACTTTTCTCCCCTATTTTCACAAATGTTATGAAGGACACAGCACGCCGCAATTACAGCAGGGATGTTGTCCTCGTCCAAGTCCGGCCTCCCATACAAACAGCACCAGCGCCCTTTTAAACGGCCGAAGGCACATTCTACAGTCATTCTGCACTGGCTCAATCTGTAATTGAACTGCTCCTTGCTGTGATCTAGGTTCCCGGTGTACGGCTTCATGAGCCATGGCATCAGTGGGTATGCAGGGACTCCGAGGATGACTATGGGCATCTCCACATCCCCCCATAGTAATTTTTTGATCTGGGAAGAAGGTACCCCCTTGCAGCTTCCGGTACAGACCAGTGTTCCTGAAAATGTGGGCATCATGCACTTTTCCTGACCACCCAGCATTGATGTCCGTAAAATGCCCCTTGTGATCCACGAGTGTTTGCAGCACCATGGAGAAGTAGCCCTCCCTGTTGATGTACTTGGTCGGGATATGTGTGCCGTCTATTGCTCCCCCGCAGTTAGGGAATCCCATGGCAGCAAAGCCGTCAACAATCTCATGAACACTGCCCAATGTCACCGTCCTCCGTAGCAGAACGTGATTGATGGCTCGGCACACTTGTGAGAGGGCTAATCCAACGGTGGACCTCCCGACTCCAAACTGGTTTGCAACCGACCGGTAGCAGTCAGGAGTCACCATCTTCCAGACAGCTATTGCAACACGCTTCTCCATGGTTAGGGCGGACCTCATGTTGGTGTCTTTACGTCGCAGGGCAAGGGCCAACTCTGAACACAGTTCCAAAAAAGTTGCTTTCCGCATTCGAAAGTTCTGTACCCACTGCTCGTCATCCCACAGCTGCATAACAAGGCGATCCCTCCACTCGGTGCTCATCTCTCGCAACCAGAAACAGCGTTGCACCGTGTGCAGATGATCTGTGAAGAAGCTGAGCAATGCAGTGCTGTTGTTCTGCAGGGCATCGAGAAGCCCCTGCTCCTCAGCGTCCTCGTCTGATTCGGAGCTCATTGCGTACTGAGCAACCAGCCAAGATGTATTTAGAATGCTGAAGGCGACAGTGGAGATTAGAGCAGGATCCTTGCTGTCGCAATTGTGATTGCTTGCAAGTAGTGCGGCACTGCACTGTTGAAAATCGGCACGAGTTCCTATTAGCAACGAAGAAGACGCAAGGGGAACACAGTGCACCATGGGAAACTGAGAATTTACCCATGGCACTTTGCATTCCTTTTCTTTATCCCAGGATTTCAAGCGCCGATTCAGGGAAACTTGAACTATGGGATAGGTGCCCAGAATTCATTGCGCTGCACCGCGATATTGCAAAGAGCAGTGTTGTGTTGCGTTGCAAGGAGCGACGTGTGTACGTGCTCTCCCGCAATAAAGGTCACGTGTTTTTTTATAGCGCGATTGCCTTGTTGTGCTTTAATCTGATCATGTGTACACAGCCTCACTTTGTCAGCTGCCATAGTAAAGGGAGTATATGTTCTGGGAAGTCTCATTAGGCAAAGCTTCTGTTTTCAGTCTTCCTGTCCCACCCTCATTCACTTTTGTTTCCCAAATTGCCATCTACTCTAATTACTGATTTTCCTCTTAATTCATCTCTTCATCATAGTCTGCCCTGGACCTTCATTGCAATTCTCTCTTCTGCAACATACTCTGCTGCAGTTCCAGAGAGAGTATGTGCATGCACATAATCAGAAACTTTCATCATTGAACTGATGAGATAAAGTGACAGAGCTAAAAAAGAACTGGAACTTACTTCAGAGCTTAGTCGTTTGAGAGTTAGTGTAAGGCGACAAAGATTGGTCCCACCCAGTTCTTTCTTTCCCAGAAAAGAACGTTATATAGAAAGAGACAGGCTTCATTACTGGAAAGCAAATCTCAGGCAAACAGCTCAGTAGCCAGCTCAAAACTAAATGAAAAGGAATCAAATATAAGGCTGGAGGCATAAGAGTTGAGAAGTTAAATAGTTAAATTTTAGTAGGCACAAATAATATTCCCATCAAGTGCAAGCAGTCAGCTGTTATGGCAGGTCACTAAGATACAATGAATTATTTTCTGCAGTTCGTGGAAAACATTAGGCAGCTGTAATAAAGTCAATGGTATTTCCTTCCTTACTGAAACATTACTTCAGCAAATTCCCCTGTTTTGTTTAAACACCATTTCATGCTTGGTAAAATGTCATGGAGTTCTTCTTTACTGATTTAAAAAAAAAAAATCTATTTCTTCTTTTAACCTACCATACGAATAGAAGAAAACATTATGAAAAAAATATCAGAAGTTATCAGATTTTATAAACATAAGGGGAAAGGGGAGTTTAGTAGTCATTAAAGAACAGAGATGTTGAGAGAAGTGTGCCCAGAAAACATACCACATTTTTTTAAGTCATTAAAACTGAGTTTTAACAAAAGGTGCATCATTCCTGTAAGATTTCATTCTATAGCTCATCACAATTTTTTGTTCCTTATTTATTCCTTTATAGTGATGGACACAGTGTGGTCATTTCAAAGTTTATCTCAATCCATAAACATCTGTTTAAATCCTGTATAGTGCTAATTCTAATAAATCCCATTATGTCAGATGGTGACAGATTTCATGGTACAGGTTTCTTTAAAAATCTAATTGTGATGCTGAATTTTAAAGTTACTATGAATTCTGAATGAATTGATTATGGGAGTTATTCTCGACTGGGGGTGGTTCTTTTGGGACATCTGGAGCACTGAAAAATGAAACACAAAACAATACACCTTCAGCTGCAAATCTCCTGCAGCCAGGTGATCTCTATCAGAATAACACTTTTACCTTTCCTGGGGAAGCTGCTGCCCAGTATTTCAATGATATGCATATTCCCATAGGGAACTCACAAGCAGCACTAACTGAGGCCTTGTACACACGATCAGATTATCGCGCATTAAAGCTCATTACCGCGCGATAGCAACAACGGCGTACACACGTGCAACAGGGCTCTTGCGCGTTAAGTGCCTTGTTGTCGCGCAATCCAACAAACACTCCGACGAGAGTGGTAACAGCTGTTGCGGATCATATATTGCGCGTTTGAGCTCGTGTGTACGCTTACCGCGCATTGACTGGAGTCCGGAACTGTCCCAGCATTTCCAAGTCGTCCTCTCTGGTCTTCCCCCCACCCGCTCTGTGGCTGTGACGAAACTGTCCCCGCCCTGCCCCGAACTTATTCCCGGGATTTTCAAATTTCAAGTCTGTTTCACTTCCTGCTCTCTTCCTCGTGGAGTGTGTTTGTGCTCCGATCATCAGTAGCAATGGCGGCCCGCCGTGGAAGACGCGCACCCCTTTGGAGCACGGCAGAGGTACTGGACCTGATCAGCATCTGGGGAGAGTCCGCCGTGCAGGCTCAGCAACGCGGCAGCAGGAGGAATTATGACACATTTGGCATAATTTCTCGGGCCATGTCAGAGAGAGGGCATGATAGAGACACAGTGCAGTGCAGATCAAAGGTGAAGGAGCTCAGAATTACCTATCACCGAGCGAAGGAGGGAAACCGCCGTTCTGGATCAGCGCCTGCAACATGCAGGTACTATAAGGAAATAGAAGCCATCCTCAGCGGGGACCCCACAACCACTGCCAAAAGTCCCGTGGACACTTCAGCCCCTCCTCGTCCGGTGATTGCCAGAGCCGAGCAGGATGAGGACGTTGTTGAGGAGGAGGAGGAGGAGGAGGAGATGGAGGATGACACGGAGGAAAGCGCAACCGCGTGTAGCCAGGAGCTCTTCAGCAGCCCCGCTGAGACGTCCACCCAAGGCTTGAACTGCAGCTTGTTCTCTGAGGCGGCAGAGGGGGGTTCAGGTAAGTCTCTCCTTCATTCAGCTCTGCTCCTGCTAAAATATCATTGTCTGGGGTGGGGGTGCTTGCGGGTCCCCGCTGTGCACGCTATTTACTCTGCATTCATTAGCAGGGCATCAATACAAGCAGTGATTGTAAAATAATCATCTGCATTTAGGTCAGAAAAGGTTTCCTCGATGTACCTCCAGAGCCTAATACTCAGGTTAGATGGGAGAGCGTTTGTGTCTGCGCTCCCAAAGATGGACACTCTGCCTCTCCAGCTGCAAAGCACAGCCCTGGGAACCATGGCAGCACACAGTGCAGCAGCATACGGTCCCGGCCTGCTACCGGCGGCATGTAGGAGATGTATTCTAGATGGAAGGGGCACTCTGAGGAGAGGGATATTGGGTTCCATCTGTGTGCCCTCTTCCGATTCTTAGCCCCCGGTAAGCCGTCTATTAGAATGTACCTTGTCTGCTTCAGCGCAGCGTAGTGTGTTGACCGCCCTGTACCTTCCAGTGGAATGTGCTACTGGAAGGTTACATTGGCTATCTATGCTATGTGTTAACAATGTCTATATTGTTATTTTTGTATTAGAATTGAGCTTCACAAGGCCGGTGTCTACCCCAGCTGACCGAATGAGAAACATTAGGCGGCGTTCTCGAAGAAACAGGGAGGATATGTTTAACGACCTGCTGAAAGCAACACAAGAATCCGCAAGGGAGAATAGAGCCTGGAGAGAGGAATCCCAGCAGAGGAGGCAGAAACACAGGGACGAACTGATAAGCGTCATGAAGGAGCAAACAGAACTGCTAAAGAACATGATAGCTTTGCAGTCCCAGGCGATAAATGTCCGGGCTCCACTCCAGACAGTTCAGCCGTGTATGCCTCCCACACACCGCAGTCCCTCAAAGCATTTCTTTGAAGGCCACCCTCCACCCCGGTACAGGACAACATCCAGCCCCCCCCCCCCCAAGCTACTTTTACGAGACCCGGAGCTACACCAACCTGTAACCCCACCCCCATCTTTCAGGTTTCAATAAATACAGTAACAAATACTTTGAAGAATGCATTTATTTATACACATTATTGAAATGATCCTAAGGTGCACCTCATGCGTCATGGAACTGAACTAGGGAAGGGCATCATTGAAATGCTCCCTGAGTGCCTCCCTTATGCGAGCAGCTTCTCCTTGTGCCACCCTAATACTCCTAGTGGCTGGCTGCTCGAATGCTTCCTCGAGGCGCTGTGCCTCCGTAGCCCACGTAGGGGAAAACTTTTCTCCCCTACTTTCACAAATGTTATGGAGGACACAACATGACGCAATCACGGCAGGGATCTGGTCCTCCGCCAAGTCCAGCCTCCCATACAAACAGCGCCAGCGCCCTTTTAAACGGCCGAAGGCACACTCCACAGTCATTCTGCAGCGGCTCAATCGGTAATTGAACCGCTCCTTGCTGCGATCAAGGTTCCCGGTGTAGGGTTTCATGAGCCATGGCATCAGTGGGTATGCTGGGTCTCCGAGGATGACTATGGGCATCTCCACCTCCCCCACTGTTATTTTTTGATCAGGGAAAAAGGTGCCCCCTTGCAGCTTCCGGTACAGACCAGTGTTCCTGAAAATGCGGGCATCATGCACCTTTCCCGACCACCCAGCATTGATGTCCGTGAAACGACCCTTGTGATCCACGAGTGCTTGCAGCACCATGGAGAAGTAGCCCTTCCTGTTTATGTACTCCGTCGCGAGATGGTCTGGAGCCAAAATAGGGATGTGTGTGCCGTCTATGGCTCCCCCGCAGTTAGGGAATCCCATGGCAGCAAAGCCGTCCACAATCTCTCGAACATTGCCCAATGTCACTGTCCTCCGTAGCAGGATGCGATTGATGGCTTGGCACACTTGTGAGAGGGCTAATCCGACGGTGGTCCTCCCG
Source organism: Pelusios castaneus (assembly GCA_007922175.1). Taxonomy (NCBI): domain Eukaryota; kingdom Metazoa; phylum Chordata; order Testudines; family Pelomedusidae; genus Pelusios; species Pelusios castaneus. The sequence continues at coordinate 3,035,276 of ML685951.1, forward strand.
ACTCCAAACTGGTTTGCAACGGACCGATAGCAGTCGGGAGTCGCCATCTTCCATACAGCAATCGCAACACGCTTCTCCACAGTTAGGGCTGACCTCATGTTGGTGTCTTTCCGTCGCAGGGCAGGGGCCAACTCTGAGCACAGTTCCAGAAAGGTTGCTTTCCGCATTCGAAAGTTCTGTACCCACTGCTCGTCATCCCACAGCTGCATAACAATGCGATCCCACCACTCGGTGCTCGTCTCTCGCGACCAGAAACGGCGTTGCACCGTGTGCAGATGATCGGTGAAGGAGCTGAGCAACGCGGTGCTGTTGCTCTGCATGGCATCGATCAGCCCCTGCTCCTCGGTGTCCTCATCTGACTCGGAGCTCATTGCGTACTGAGCAACAAGCCGAGATGTATTCAGAATGTTGAAGGCGACAATGGAGATCATAGCAGGATCCATGCTTTCGCTGTTGCGATTGATTGCAAGTGGTGCGTTGCGTCACTGCAATGTTGAAAATAGGCGCGAGTTGCTATTGGCAACGAGGAAGACGCTAGGGGAACACAAAGCACCATGGGAAACTGACACTTTACCCATGGCGCTTTGCGTTCCTTTCCTTCATCCCATGATTCATAGCGCCGACTTAGGGGAAAATGGAACGATGGGATAGGTGCCCAGAAGTCATTGCGCTCAACCGCGATAATGCGTGTAATTTTGTTGCGTTGCAGGGAGCAACGTGTGTACGCGTTGTCCCGCAATAAAGGTCACGTGAGTTTTGTAGCGCGATTGCCTTGTTGCGCTTTAATCTGATCGTGTGTACATAGCCTGAGCTTCAAGGCAGGCATCCACACTGTGGTAAACAGGCCAGCACTACAGAAGAGGACTGAGAGTAAATAATGCTCAATAAGCACTCCAGGGATGGGCTTACTGAACAGAAGGCTACAGCCCTTTCATGAACTGCTCAGCTCAAGCATATGGCTCACGCAGTCTGTGGAGATTCTGAAAATGCCTCATTCACTGTACAATGATCATTGTTATTAGCATTGTCACCTCCATAAAAGCAACATGGTCCTTCCCTATGTCCTCTGTTTTTAGCTACTTTACTTTCTCAAAACTGGATAGCATCTTGGAAATAGCGTTATACAGCAGGTGGGTGTATTCTGAAATACTTTTCCAAGTTGGTTCATTCATTTAGATTACGGGTTATTTTCTTCCTTTATGTCAGTATCAGGATAATTTTCATAACTGAGAACACGGACACAAACATGACTCAGTTATAAAGACAGGTGATTAGGGCTGGAAGGGACCTCGGGAGGACATTTAGTTCAACACCCTGTTTAAAGCAAGACCAACCTAAATTAAATCATTCCAGTCAAGTCCAAACAGTTTATCTCAAAACTTCAGACAGATGCTATTTAGACTTAGCAGTGTTGTTGAAGCTAGTAATTGTAATGATTCCAATCATAGGCATCACTAAACCTCCATGCCATCATGTGAGAAGACTATTGATGTTTATCTCCCTGATCAGGTTATATTTCTGGGTCCAGGCTATAACATCTCAGGGTGTGATGGACACCTCCTGGAATCTGGACTGGTATGCGGCTATGTCACCCCAAGTCTCCTGGGCTCCAACTTACCCCAGTTTGCTGTGTGAACCTCCACTCCTCGGTCAGCTCATGCCCAGTCTCCTGCATGTAATCAGTCACTCACCCAGTGTAGGAGTGCTCCAGCTAGCCACTCATGGGATAGACCACCAGCAAACACTCCCAGTCCCAGATGCAACCCTGGGAATTACTGACTTGCAGAGTTCAGTGCTGCCCACTGAACCCTGCAAGCTCATTCATACTTGTCCATGTAAATGGATCAAAGAAATTGAAATACATTCTAAAGGTGTGTCTACACTTACAAGTTAAGTCGACTTAAGGAGGCTTAAGTAGACCTAACTTACTCCCTGTCCACACCGGGCTTTTATTAAGGAACAGCTTAAGTCGACTTAAGGAAAACTTAAGTCAACTTAATAACACCTAGTTTTAGGTCGACTGCAGGGGTTAAAGTAAGGGGGAACACACTGCAACGCAGTTCCAGGGCCCACAAATTTGAGGGACCAGAGTTCCAGGGCCCCTAAAAATAGAAAAATCCGGCAGAACGCATGTTCTGCCATGCCCTGGCTCCTGGCAGGTCCTACGCCCCACCGTTGTTAATCACAATACTTATTGTGCTATGCAGTGTTTGTTAGTTTGTGACAATAATTGCTATAGACATAAACACCATAAAAATTATAAATATTTTTATGGAGCGATAACCGATGCATGTGGTACTGAGAAGTGGTTGCAAATGCCTACCTGGGCTGGGGCCCGCACATGCATGAAGGAGGCCCAGACAATATGGGAAGGGGGCCCAGAGATTAGGAGGGTTCCGGGGCCCATCAAATTATACTTTAACCACTGGTCGACTTAAAGCTTAAATCGATTCCTTAAATCGACTTAAACCAGTATGGATGGGGACTAGCGCCTAAGTCGATCGTATTAAGTCGACTTAACAAGGTCAACAAGGGGTATGTCTACACTAGAAAAAGTTAAGTCATCTTTGTTAAGTCGATTTAATAAGGTCAACTTTAAGTCAACTTAAAGTCGATCTTATTAAGTCAACTCAACAACGTTGACTTAGGCTATGTCTACACTAGAAAAGTTCAGTGAGGTCTCTCCACACTCAGTCTACATGCACTACTTTAGATAAAACAAAAATAAAATCTTACTGCATTCAATAAACTTAAGTGATTCCAAGTGAGAGGGCTATAAATCAAAAAAAAGGTTATTAAATCAAGGAGTTAGTCACAATCAAATAAAAGAAAAGCCTTATTCTAAGCTAAGATCACTGTTCCAGCCTACCACACAGGTTGGCTGTGACATGGCTTGCAGCTAAACTCTCCCTCTCTGTGGGTAGGTGCCAGTCCTTGATGTTGCTTGGGAGCAAGATTCCAGGGGAGAGCCCCAGACAAAGGTGCCTCTTTCATAGAATCTTAGCATTGGAAGGGACCTCATGAGGTCCTCTAATCCAACCCGCTGCTAAAAGCAGGGCCACTCCCACTAAATCATCCCAGCCAACATTTTGTCTAATCAGGCCTTAAAGGTTTCCAAAGATGGAGATTCCACCACCTCCCTCGGTAACCCATTCCAAGGCTTCACCACCCTCCTAGTGAGAAAGTTTTTCCTAATATCCAACCTCAACCTCCCCAGCGGCAACTTGAAACCACTGCTCCATGTTCTGTTCTCTGTTACTACTGAGAACCGCCTAGCTCCCTCCTCTTTGGAACACCCCTTCAAGTAATTGAAGGTTGCTATCAAATCCCCCCTCAGTCTTCTCTTCTGCAGACAGGTGGTAGGTCAGAAAAGATCAGAGTCTATAAGCAAGCCAGATCTGGATCATAGTCCAGGTGCAAGTGAAAGATTGAAGCCAGGATGGACTCAGTCCAAAATTCTGAGGGTCAGGAGGCAGATGCAGCATTTGAGCAAATCAGTAACAGGGCTGGAGCAAGGTCAGAGTAGGAGCAGTGTTTCTCTACCTTCAGTGGACTTGGGAACAACTTAATGTATTCATTACTTTACATGGAACACGTGATGAAATTCTCAAAAATGCTGGTAAGAGTGGCAGGAGATTTAAAATGCCCCAGCCAAGCTTCCAGGTGTGCATCAACATTAGCCACCGCACATCTGGAAGTTTTGCTGAGGCATTTTAAATTGCTCTTTCCCCCTCTCCACTCGGTGCGTGTGTCGTCGTCCCCTCCCGTAAAGGGGTGGGGTCAGGGTGAGTCATGGAACACCAGTACTGTGTTGGCAGAGCACTGGTGTTCCATGGAACACTGGTTGAGAAATATTGGAGTAGGGCACAGACAGGACTGAAGCAGGCTGAGACAGGAACCAGGTCCAAGGCAGGCTGGAAACCTTGGGAGTCCATAACACTGCAAGGCAGCGGGAACATTCCTGAGTGAGTAGTGCTGTTACCGACTAATTTACAGCTCCAGTGAGGCCTGTTAAATACCTGTGCCTGGGATCAACTGACTTGGACCCTGCCCAGAACAGACTGCTGCACCATGCCTGAGTGATGAGTCACTGCAGGCTTTATTGGAGCAGTGAGTCATAGCACCTGAGTGAGCTGTGTTGACCTGCACCTCACCCTATTCCACAATAAAATATGGTGCATTGTAACTTTAGCACCCTGTAGTCCTCAAAGATAAGTGCATTTATTCGAAAAATCTAAGGTGCAGAGCTAATATCAAATGGTATTCATTTAAATTTAATAAATGCCTAATGGCATGTTTAAAGGCACTGGTTTATAATTTGTCTTGGCTAACATGTCCCTGTTCTAAGACTGAGAATATTCTAATACTGAAAGTATTTTTACTCAGGAGAACTTTGCTGCCACATCTTCATCTGGTAATGTAACAGACATGACAGAGAAATTAATAGATTTTAAGGCTAGAAGGTTCTATTAGCTCAGCTACTATGGCTCCTTGTATATCACAAGCCATTAAATTTAACTCAGTTCCCTTGGCATTGAGCTCGTTTACCTGTGTTTGATCAAAACACAGCTGTTTAAAAGACATCCTGTCTTGATCTGAAGATGTCATGAGATGGAGAATCAACCACTTCCCATGGTAGTTTGCTCCAATAGTAAAAAATCATTAAAATGTGTGCCTTATTCCTAATCTAAACGTGTCTGGCTTCATTTTAACAGCTTTTGTTATCCCTTTCCCTGCTGATTACAGTCTTTTTTTAAATATCCAGTACTTCCTTCCTGCAGAGATATTTTCAGTCTTCTTTTTAACAAATAGAATGAGTCCTTTAAGTCTCTCACTGTAAAGCATTTCCTCCAGTCCTCAAATCATTTTTCTACACCCTCTCCTTTTTTACCAACCTCCTTTTTTAATGTTCACACCAGAACAGTACATACTCCAATATGAATCTCACCAATGCAAAAATCACCTCCTTATTCCCAGGCAATATTCCCCTGTTTATAATTGCAAGGATCCCATTCATCTATCTTGCCACTGAGTCACACTGGGTGTTCTTGTTCAGTTGCTGATTCCTAAATCCTTTTCAGAGTCACTGCTTCCAGGAGACAACCCCTATTCTGAAGGAATGCCCTGTATTCTTTTTCTTAGATATGATCTTGCATTTGGCTGTATTACAAAATATTTTGCAAGTGATCCTGATAATTATTTATCATTTCACCAATCTTTATTCATCTGCATATTTGATGAGCAGTGATGTTATATTTACTTCCAGATAATAGAAGAATATATTGAATGTCGACCTAGAACTAACCCCTCTATGGAATCCCACGAGAAACGCTCTCATTTGATGCTGATTTCCCATTGACAACTGCTACTTGAGATCTATCAGTCAGACAGCTCTTAATCTATGTAATGTGTTTATTGATAGTGTATAGTGCTATTCTTTTTAATAGGAATGTGGTGTGGTACCTATATGGTATCTACATATAGTTGAGGAGTTTACAGTAAACATCTTTTTAGCTGTCTTTATGGCTAAGTAGAAATTAAACCCTAACTCTCCAGAATATTTGTGTTAAGTGACACCAGTTTTTAAAAACAAAGTCCTGTGGCACTTTTAAAGACTAACAGATTTATTTATTGCATGAGCTTTCGTGGGAGAAAAATCCCACTTCGTCAGATAAATAAATCTGTTAGTCTTTAAAAGTGCCACAGGACTGTGTTTGTTTTTCTGCAATAGACTAACATGGCTACCCCTTTGGAACAGTTTTTAAAACAGCTTGTAATATGTACATACCTGTGTAATGGTATTTAAATGAATATGAAACAAGCTTTGCTTTGGATTTCTCAATTTTGACTTTTAGTATGTGTGTGCTAATAGCATTCCATTGTGCATTGGTAATTAGTCTGAATGATACAAGAATCTGATTAATGTTTAGCCATATTTGCTGGTCAGAAAGTTTCCTTTGGCATCCACCTGCTTACAAGGAGCTTTGTAGCATACTACTGTTCTCTCAGCATGGCAACAGTTTTAATTTTAACGGTACAACATACCTTTGAAAAATGATTTTTTGCACAGAGCTCATGGTATATTTGATGTTTGGTAATGTCTCAGGAACCTTCCCACAAAAAGGGCTTGAATCCTTTCTTCACTCCTTGCTTCCTATCAGCTCCTCTGCCACAATCCCATCCTCATCTTTGATTCAGGAGTAGCAAGAAGTTTGAGTGCTGGCTTACCCTGGACCAGCACCTCACCTCCAGTGACAGTGTGGATGAGCTACCTATAGGCAAGTCAGTCCCAACTCTGCTCAATATGGATCTGACTCATTGCTGGCTTGGATGAGACTGGGTCATTGTTTAAAAGGCTCATGGAAACCAGGGTGGCAGTATTATTGTATGATAAAGCTGGGGAGTGGTAATTGAGGAGACTAACCACTCTCAGTACCATCAGCTCAACTGCCTAGATGCTCTTTGAAGTCGCCAGTCTAGGAAGGTTATATAAATTGGGGCAAAAACTGATGATTAAATCAGACCATGCAAATGGAGGCACTAATGTTTTTCAAAGATACATAGTCATTCTACAAATGCCTAAAGACCAATAGGACTTGTATTGTGCTTGGAACAGGAATACATACTTTACAGTGTGTACTAGCAAACAGGGAATGTTTATGGTCAAAAAGTAAGTGCAAGGGATAAGAAAAGTTTGTAGAGGCAGAATACCCTTCCTTTTCAGCCAAGAGATTTGCATCTAGAGTGTAGCTTTGTTTTCACATGTCAAAAGTTATACATCAGAAGAAAAAAAATTAGCAAAAGAACCAGACATTTCAGGAAAAAGCTATGAGCCAAACCATGTGCAGGTGCAGACTGACAGTTACATTGACTTCCCTCAAGCTATGCCAACTGATAGCAGCAGAGAATTTGATCTGATATTTCATCAGTTTCATGTTCCATGCAGCTAGTTTAACTTAGCTCTTCCCTTCGTCCTCCCCATGAGGACTACCTTTCAGTCAGGGCCCAGGAAAGAGAGGGATTAATAGATTTTATAGAGTTGTCAATTCCAGGGCCAGAGGGGACCATTGTGATCATCTAATTTGACCTCTGATGGAACCCAAGCTATAGAACTCCCCCCAAATAATTCCTAGAGGGAGAATGCACTCGCATGCCAAGAGGTAGAGTAACCATTTGGGCATAATCAACTCTACTAATCTCATTAGGGCTAAGAGGACTCCAGTTAAAAAGGAAAATGGTCCCAAAGAGAAGGCTGACAAACAAAAATATATATATTGCATTAACATTTTTGTGTCACAAAGCTAAGAATTAATCATGTCTTCTTGGCTGACACAGCTAATCTTGTATATGGGCCTCAGCAGATGGTTTAATCATTGGATTCTTTCCATTCAGGAGAAAGGCAGATTTAGCCTGTTGCTAGATCAGCTTCTGCACGAATACTGGGAATTCTTTTTTTTTTAAATAGGATTGAGCATTTGTACTAGAATCTAGTAAGTTTATTCATACAGCATGCACAGTCAGTCTGTAATTTATGGCTTTTGGAAATATTGGATGTTTTGACACAATCTGACCCTTTACACAGGTGGGTAACTGAAAATTTTTTCCCCAAGCACATTCAAGTAACTTTAGTTTTAAAGTGGTCTTGTAACAGAGTTGTGAACATGTCCTGTTCCATCTTGAACTCCAGCTTTCCAGTACATGACCTATGCATCACAAAAGTGGCAAAATACAAACCCAAGAAATGAGGAAAGTATTTAGGGAGTTGGATTACTTTGTTTGGTAGCCCAAAAGCAAAGCTAGAGTGACATATAGGTTTTATGTGCTAGTAAGCTGAAATTCACCCTTCGGAATAAACTGAAATCCAAGCCAAATAAATTGTTTGAAAGTTATACAATCAGGGCCAGATTAAGGGGCCCCAGGACCCTGGACTCCCACCACCATGGACCTGCCCCCACCACAGCAGCCTGGGGGAAGGCCAATGCTGCAGGGGGGAGGGGAGGGGAGCCAGAGGCCAGAAGCTGCATTCCATGATGCTCACATCCCATGCCCGGGCCAGCTGATCTGCCCCCAGAGTGCAGTAGAGACGCACCAGCCCGCTCCCCACTCCCCCAGGGGCAGACCAGCCTCTGGCCCCAGGGCCTTCCTCCCCAGCACTCTTCAGGCCCCACCAGCACTGTGCTGGCTTGAGCAGGGTGGCAGAGCCAGGTCAGTGGATGGACCTTAGGTGTTGCAGCAACAAACCACATTGCCAACTTTGCCCACATATCTGCACAAAAGACACCATCATAGGACCCAATCAAGCCAGCTACTCCATCAAGGGCTCGTTTACCTGCTCATCCACCAACGTGATTTACACCATCATGTGCCAGAAATGCCCCCACCCTCTTATATATTGGACAAACAGGACATCGCTGGACAGAAGAATAAATGGACAGAAGTCTGACATGAGAAATCACAACATTCAAAAAACAATAAGGGAACACTTCAATCTCCCTGGTCGCTCCATTTAATAGCTGTGCTCATACAAATAGATAACAAATCAAAGCTTCAAAGAGAAACTGCAGAATTGGAATTCATGTGCAAATTTGTTTCTGTGAACTCAGGACTGAATAAAAAATATGGGTTCTTTTCCCATTACAAAAGGTACTTTTCCTTACCTTGTCCCCACCACCCACCTCCCTGCTAATTGCTGTACAGTTTGCATCCTAACAATTGATGTGCTGTTACCGTCTGACCAGATCCTATGACTTACACTTCCCTGCATTTATTTTGCTCTTGTTCTGTAAATTCCCCTTCTTCAAGCTTCTGATGAAGTGGGATTTTCTTCCATAAAAGCTCATGCAATAAATACATGTGTTAGTGTTTAAAAGTACCACCAGGTTCCCTCTTTCTCTTTCAAGCCTGTACCATTAAAGCATGTACCCTAAGCACAACATTAACAGGAAATGAGATTCCGCATCAGTATGTGAGGAATTGCAAAGGAAAACCATGATTCATAATATAAACACCTATCAATTCTTCTGCAGCTGTCCTTACCTTGCTTGATTTTGAACCACTGAAATAATTGTGAACTTTGCCATTAGTTTGCAGTCCCATTGTAGTGCCTAGGGGGGTCTGATTTGCTATTGTTTTATACCTATGTGGTTATTTACACCAGTGCAAAGTGGGTGAGAAATGGTACCCAGTGTTTCACATCTGCTTTGCACTCATTTTCAATAGGTATAAATGACTGAACAAGATATGAGGAAGTGCAAAATCAGTTTCAAAACACTTTTCTTCAATAGAATTATTTACTTTGAATTAATTGATTGCCAGTCAACGGGAAGCAGTTAACACCTTTGTAATGGCTAGTCTTGTCACTCCTAGAACATTTTGTCCTGCTACAAATGTTTGTAATTTAGCCCAGGCTCTTTCCTAGAGTAAACCGCAAACACCTGTAGCCTGAAACAACCATTTGGAAGCATGGAGATTAGCCTTTACAAATGTGTTAACTATGCCTAGTTAATTAGCATCAATTAACTCCAAGGTAAAACTCTACTGTAGACATACCTAGACTGAAAGGTTTGGAGGAGTGATGGTCATTTTCTTCAGGTTTACATAGCATAGTAGGTCCTGGTCCATTACTGGGGCTTCTAAATACCATGATATAATAATGCTTTATATGTGCATGTAACTCCATTTTCACTTGTCTTTTTTTGTTGGCAGCAGGCAAGATACTGCAAAAAAGTTGGCATGCTTTCTGTGAAATCAGAGGCTGCTTTCAAAAGCTCAAACCAAGCAGTTTAATTCCAAAGGGGTAGCCGTGTTAGTCTATTGTAGAAAGACAACAGAGTCTTGTGGCACTTTTAAAGACTAACAGATTTATTAATCGCATGAGCTTTCATGGGAGAAAATCCCACTTCGTCAGACGCTTTGAAGATAGGAAAGTTACAGAGTGGGAGGAAATTAAATGCAGGGGAGTGTATGACATAGCATCAGGTCAGGCTGTAACAGCAAATCAAAGTAAGTGTTAGGATTCAAAACACTGGGGGACAGCACATAGAGGAGGGGGGAGGTCAATTCACTTGATGTAATGCGAGAAAAATCCATAGTCCCTGTTCAACCCCAAGGCAACTGAGTCAAATTTGCATATAAATTCGAGCTCTGCAGACTCTCTTTGAAGCTGTGATTTGTTATTCATCTGTGTCAACACAGCTATTAACAAGTTGTTAAGGGAGTGAGCAGGGAGGTTGAAGTGTTCCCCTACAGGTTTTGCAGTGTTGCAATTTCTGATGTCAGATTTGTGTCCATTGATTCTTTGGCGCAGAGACTGTCCTGTCTGTCCAATATATAAGGCAGAGGGGCATTTCCGGCACATGATGGCATAAATCACATTGGTGGATGAGCAGGTGAACGAACCCTTGATGGAGTAGGTGGCATGATTAGGCCCTGTGATGGTGTCATCAGTGTAGATATGAGGGCAAAGTTGGCAGCGTGGTCTGCTGCAGGGCTGTGTTCCTGCTTTAGTGTTTCTGCTCTGTGATCTGTAGTTGCTGGTAAGTATCCTTTTAAGATTAGGGGGCTGTCTGAAAGCAAGGAGAGGTCTGTCTCCCAAGGCTTGAGAGAGTGAGGGATCATCTTGTAAAATAGGCTGTAGATTTTTGATGATGTGTTGAAGAGATCTAGCTTGGGGGTTGTAGGTGGTGACCAGTGGCATTCTGTTGTTGTTTTTCATGGGCTTCTCCTGCAGTAGCTGACTTCTGGGTACCTGTCTGGCTCTGTCAATTTGTTTCTTCACTTCTGTGGGTTTGTACTGTAGTTTTAAGAATGCCTGGTAGAGATCCTGAAGGTGTCTGTCTCTGTCTAAAGGGTCAGAGCAAATGCGGTTATATCTTAGGGCTTGACTGTACACAATGGATCGACTGCTCATCTAGTCCACACAATCATAGAAAGACAATCCTTTTCAAGCACTGAGCAGCCATTCCAAGATGCTAAGGACCCTCAATTCTTGGTGAAGTCAGCATAAATTAAGGGCTAAAAAAATCTTCCCCAAGCTCCTATAGGCCTTGAATACAGGAAACTCAGGGAGAGTGAAATCACCTGTTAGTATCTGCAATGTAGTACCAGTGATTCCTCCCGCTGAGCTCTGGCTCCAACGGTGCCAGGTATCTGGGATTAATGAACTTCATGACACACAAAATACACATTAAATGACCCATTCAAGAGATTCAACAGAGAGAACATGAAAGTAATAATATAATGAGCTCTTGGAATATTTAGAACTTTCTAACAGCCTGTGTGAATTATTATAAGGAGGCTGCAAGCTGTTTAGAGTATACCACTACAAAGAGTGGCTGCACAGGAGGAAGAGAGAAAGAACTACCACATTCGTATTTTCCTTCTTGGATCTCTATAATGTGGAAAGCTAATAATAAAAGAAACTGCTATACTTAATACCCACTTATTAGCCATCCAGGTTCAACACACACATCAGCTCCTTCAGCCCAAGGCTACGCGGTTTAAGAGTTTGATTTCGCAGTTTAATAGTCTGGTGTAGTTGGCGTTTAGTATTCACTGTAGGAGTGTGGTTCTGCTGGGTATGATCAGAACAGGGGCATAGCTATGGGCAGGCCCAAGTGGGCACATGCCCACCCATTTGGCCAGCAGGTCCACCCACCCCCACTCACCACAATGTCCAGTAGTGCTGGGGCGTTGGCCGCTGCAACCACAGACTGGCCAGCAATGGGTGGCCACACCTGCAGGTGGGGGAGCTGCAGCAGGCAGACTGGCAGGGGTGGGCTTCCCCGCCCACCACAGCTCTGGCCCTGGGCAGCTGCAGCCTTTGTGTGGCAGGGACTGGGCTGCCTATCCCTCTCCTGCCTCCTTCTGATCACATGACCAGAAGCAGGACTGGCAAGACCCAGAGTCAGGGGCCTGGCCAAAAAGAGGGGTTTGTCTATGTCCCTGGATCAGAATAATAAACCTCTATTTTGAAAACAGAGTCCAGGGGGGACCCTGTCTGGAATTTTATGGTAAATTTTAGGAATACGCTCTTGAGAACTGAACGATAACAAGAAGAACATTAAGTGAATTCCATTCTATCCCGTTCTTAGACCTCCCCTGACCCACCATTTAGTATCCAAATGCCTTCCAGAAATGCATCAAGCAACTCAACTAGCATTTGCCATTCATGGTCAGTTGAACTTATTGGAATCGTTTCCCTTTTGTTTCAAGAACGCTATGGAAACAAACCAGTCAAAGCTGACCAATATGTTCTGTACAATGTAATTGTAGCTGTGCTGGCCCCAGGATATTAAGAGAGGCAAGGTGGTTGCAGTAATAGCTTTTATTAGACCAACTTCTATTAGTGAGAGAGAGAAACTTCAAGCCTCCTAGAACTGAAGAAGAGGTCTGAGTAGCTTGACAGCTTGTATATCTCACCAACAAAAGTTGGTTCAGTAAAAGATATTACCTCACTCACCTTCTTTATCCTTTATGTTCTGGTAATTCAGTTGAAGTATTTAACTGCAGATCAAAATTTCCAATCATTAGGAACCTCTTGGGTGTTTTATGCAATTTTTTTGGTACAAATGTTATTTTAAAAAGATAGAATACCATAAAACAAAAATGCTGATGACAAAAGGCAAAAAGAATGATACATTTGTCATAAATTGGCTCAAGATTGTGTGGCAACTTTGAAATCATTTAAAAGAAAGTAAGCATTTGAAAGCTATGCTCCTCTTCTGTCTTCCATATCACAGGCTTATTTCACTTCATAAATTCTAATTCAGAGCATTTAAGCATTTCTTCAGAGTGATTTAAGAAGGATGCATTCATTTCTACTATCGGTCTAAACCCAACAACTTACCATATAGATATGTTTTCTTTAAGACCATCTGCATAAATGTCCATTGCAGTGAAAGGTTGTTGACTTTGGAGATGTATGGCAATGCCTAAGGTTAACATTAAGGACTGGAATACCAGCAATATGTCATGGGCAGTTAGTTATACCTACTGTTAGCTTACCTCAGCAACTTTTTACAGCTCCAGCTTTCAGTTTATTTGTGTCCTAGTTAGGCTGGTGCTAACGCAGTCCTGATTACAGAATAGGCTCCATCAGGTGATTCCTATATTTTGAGGGAGAAAAAAAAAGGTAGGCCAAGTTTGAAGGTTTGGCTGGGTTCTAGAAGAGACTCTAAATAACTGGGAAAGAGACAGAGTGATCCAGAATGGAAGTAAGAGGCCAGCCAGAAAATAGTCTAGGGAAAACTACAATACAGTAGAGAATTCAATCTGGCTAGGACCCAGAGCCAAGGGTGGGATGGGATTTAGACTTTCTTCCTTATCTGCCTATAAGGAAGGGGATATGCATGCTACTGCTTCACAAAAGCAGCTGAGTCTCTCAAGGAAGATGTATATAGAACCAAGGACTGTCTAAAACAGAGCCCTGAAGAAGACAGATGCTCTTTGTTTCTGTTAAGCACATTTTGGATAATTGGGATACCAGAATGGGTGGATTAGATGTGGTGACCAGACTGGATGGCTGAGTTACTTGATAAAAACTGCTGCAGCAGCAACTCTCACCAATGGGTGCTAGGCCAGGATGAAAACTGCAAGGCCATGCCAGCCTACAAGGGGTGTCTACTGGTGAGTAAACTCTCTTACAACATCAAAATGTTCTAAATGGAGTTCTAGGTGCTGTGGTTTGCCATTAGGAGCTGAAATTGTCCTCCTGGAGCTCTTTTTGCTGCTTTTGAACTGGAAGAGGCTACTGAGCTGTTTTTCCTAAATCATCAAATTCTTATTTGGGAATCAAGTTTAGTGGGTATCATACACAGACAGAAACCACAGAACTAACTAAACTTTGTTTTTAAAATTAAAATGTGGAGATTCAATTAAAACCAATTTAAAATTAAATAAATTACTGTTACATTTCCTTTTACTTATCTCTTTGTATTTTTAGACTTTTTAGGGTTCCCCATTTTTTTTCCTTTGTTTTTTTCCTTTTTTTTTCTTCCTTCCTTATACTTTCCTTTCTATAGTATCTGGTTTATTTCATTTTGATGATTGTGACCATTGTCAGATGGAAAGCCCTAAAGTTGGAACACTCTCTTTATCCAGAAGGCAGAGATTGCACAATGCTACAACAGTGCAAGCTACCCCAGCAAAGGGTTTGATTTTATTTTTTCAGTTACATTGCTCTCTCTGTAGATTATTTTAAGTTTGTGTAAAGTATAAAGGCTTTAAAAGCAAAAGAATATTGAGGTCAGTTACATGTGCTCAAGTTGGCAGGACCTGGGAAAATTCATCCTAAAATACTTCAGGAACTTATTGAAGCAATCTTGGAACTGAGAGAAATTATCTCTGAGAACTCGTGGAGCAGGAGTGAGGTCGCAGAGGACTGAAGAAGGGTAAACATAACATCAGTCCTTAACAGGGCAAACACAGAGGACCTGGGGAATTATGGATGAGTCAGCAAAACATCAAAAGATACTTAGAAAGATACTGGAACAAATTATTAAACAACCAATGTTTAAGCACCTACAGGGTAATATATTATGAGGAATAGCCAGCATGGATTTGTCAAGTACAAATCACTCCAAACCAGCCTACTTGCTGCTGTTAGGGTTACTGGCCCAAGTGGATAGGGAAAGAAGTAGATATGATATACCTTGATTGTAGTAAGGCTTTGCCACAATCCCACATGACATTCTCACAGTGAAAAATGGTCTAGATGAAATTACTAAAAGGTGGGTGCATAAGGAGTTGAAAGACAATAAAGTAGTTATCAAGGGTTTGCTGTAAAACTGGGAAGATGTGTCTAGTGGGGTCCCGCAGAGGTCAGCCCTGGATCTGGCAGTAATCTGTCTTTCCATTGACTTGAATAATGGAGTGGAGAGTATGCTTATAAAATCTGTGGATAACATGAAGCTGGGAGATTCGCAAGCACTTTGGAAAACAGGATTAGAATTCAAAACATCCTTGACAAATTGGAAATTGAAATCAACAAGATGAAATTCAATAAACACAAATGCAAAGTACTTCATTTTGGAAGGAAAAATCAAATGCACACAACAAAATGGGAAATAAGTAGCTAGGTTGGGGTACTGCAGAAAAGCCTGGGGGTTGTAGTGACTCATTCATTTTGTGATCAAACAATGTGATGTTGTTGTGAAAAAGGCTAATATTCTGGGTTATATCAACATGAGTTTCATTTGTAAGATGCATGAGGTAATTGTCCCTCTTTGGTTGGTCCCAATGAGGCCACAGCTGGAGTATTGTATCCAATTCTGTGTGCCACACTTCAGGAAAGATGAGGACAAACTGGTGTGAGTCCAGGGGAGAACAGTTGAAATGGTGAGGTGGGAAAGAAAAAGGTTTAGAAAATCTGACCTTTGAGGAAAAGCTTTTTAAAAAAAAAAAAAAGTGGGGCGGGGGGGATGCTGAGGAAAGAAGACTGAGGGGAGACATGATAAACCTTCAAAAAATGTTAAGGGCTGCTAAAAAGAATGGTGATTATTTGTTCTCCATGTCCACCAAAAGTACAACAAGGAGTAATGGGCTTAATACACAACATGGGAGATCCAGGTTAGATATTTTAAAAAGCTTTCTAACTATGAGGCTAGTTAAGCTCTAGTAAGCCTTCTAATGGGGGCTGGCACTGGCCATATCCAGGGAGGGTGGAACAGGGGGCACCAGGAAGGCGGGAGGCAAACAGGAGGATGGGGTCTGGGGCCACCAGAACTGCCTGGCCCTGGTATGGATGAAACACTTGAGCCTGACCACATCTTGGATAAAAGCTTGGGACATGGGGGAGACTGCAGGGCTGGATGGAGAGTGGGAGATCTTGGAGCTAGGCGTACAGCAACGCAGAGGAAGAGCATGGGGCTGGGTGTGGGGTGGCAGTAGGGGATTGTGGGTAGTTCTGAGTGTAGGGGGAGAGTGCAGATCTGGGTAGGGAGGCCGCATGAAAGAGCTCATGGTTGAGTAGGGGGGGGAGTGAGTGGCAGAGGAGAACTCCGAGCTAAATGAAAGCCATTGGAGGGAGAGCTATAGGCCACATGCTTAGGAAAATTCTGGTTGTGTCCTTGACTGTGCTCACTTTATCCGTCTGATGTGACTCCCCTGTGTGCAAAGTAGGTGTGTTTGAAGTTACACTGGCTAGCTATGTGAACTGAATTGTAAGATCCAAAAGCGGCATGGTTGAACAACAAGGGGGGATGGTTACCAGTTAGTATCTGGGTGATGTTTCTGTAAATGCTTTATGTAAACCCAAGTACGAACCCTGCCAACGTACTACCATCAGTCCCCAGCACCACAGTTTCACCTGCTAACTAGTTCCCTCTCAGGATTAGTCGGACTTCCCAGTTATTATCTCATTAAAAGGATGACTTCCTGGAACAGCCCCTTAACAATAATCCTGCCCAGGCCTCGCTCACGTGAGGTGAAAACTAGTCACCACATTTCAGATGTGACGGCCTGGATCCACAAAAAGGATTGAGATGCTGTGATACTTTGTGTCACACTGGATCATTTTTAGGCACCTAAAAACTTCCCAGGAACAACACTTCAATCCACATTGCCTGAGTTAGAATTATTCCTCAGGCTCTCCTATTGAAACTTTCACTGTATTTATAGAATTCAATAACTAAGTGTTAAATGGAACAACTGCAACAAGGGGAAGCACCATCTAAGAATATTCAGTAGTCCTCTGGTAAGGGCGTTCATCTAGAGGTGGGAAACCCCTGGTGAAATCCCTTCTCTTTATCAGGCAGAGAGGGGATTAGAATGAGTGGGTGAGTGCTCTAACTGCTGGGCCAAGGGTTATAAGGGACACCCTCGTCCTTATCTTTCCCCATGGATGTTTAGGTGGAGTTAGGCAGCTTCTGCGAACTACTAACTCTGGCCAGAGCAAGTGGCTAGGGTAGTCATGAGACACTCTAACATTGAGGCCTTGTACACACGATCACTTTATCGCGCATTAACAATCATTACCGCACGATACCAACAAGAGCGTACACACGTGCAATAGGGCTGTTGCGCGTTAACTGCCTTGTTGTAGCGCAATACAAAAACCACCTCGACGAGGGTGGTAGCAGTTAACGCGGAACAGCTGTTGCACCTTTCCACTCGTGTGCACGCTTATCGCGCAACGATTGGCCTCCGGAACTGTCCCAGCATTCCAAAGTCACCCTCTCTGGTCTTCCCCCCACCCGTTCTGTGGCCGTGACGAAACAGTCCCCACCCTGATCAGATTCCCGGGATTTTTGAATTTCTCCTCTGTTTCACTTCCTGTTCTCTTCCTCGTGGAGTGGAGTGCAGCTCCGATCATCAGTAGCAATGGCGGCCCATCGTGGAAGACATGCACCCCTTTGGAGCACAGCAGAGGTGCTGGACCTGCTCAGCATCTGGGGAGAGTCCGCTGTGCAGGCGCAGCTACGCAGCAGCAGGCGAAATTATGATACATTTGGCATAATTTCTCGGGCCATGTCAGAGAGAGGTTATGATAGAGACACTGTGCAGTGCAGATCAAAGGTGAAGGAGCTAAGAATAACCTATCACCGAGCGAAGGAGGCAAACCGCCGTTCAGGATCAGCGCCTACTACATGCAGGTATTGTAAAGAGATAGAAGCCATCCTCAGTGGGGACCCCACAACCACTGTAAGGATTCCCATGGACACATTGGCCCCCCCTCATCCAGTGAATGCCAGACCCAAGCAGGATGAGGACGTGATCAATGAGGAGGAGGAGATGGAGGATGACCTGGGAGGAAAGTGCAACAGCGTGTAGCCAGGAGCTCTTCTGCACCCCCGCTGAGACCTCCACCCAAGACATGAATTGCAGCGTGTCCTGTGAGGTGGCAGAGGGGGGTTCCGGTAAGTTTCTCTTTCGTGCAGCTATGGCTCCTGCTAAAATATCATTGTCCGGGGTGGCGGTGCTTGCTGTCTCAGTCCCCGCTGTGCACACTCTTTACTCTGCATTCATTAGAAGTGCATCAACACAAGCAGTGATTGTCAAAAAATCATCTGCATTTAGGTCAGTAAAGGTTTCCTCGATGTACCTCCAGAGCCTACTACTCAGATTAGATGGAAGAGCATTTGTGTCTACGCTCCCAAAGATGGATACTCTGCCTCGCCAGCTGCAAAGCACAGCCCTGGGAACCATGGCAGCACACAGTGCAGCAGCATACGGTCCTGGCTTGCAACCGGTGGCATGTAGGATATGTATTCTAGCTGGCAGGGCACTCTGAGGAGAGAGATATCGGATTCCATCTGTGTGCCCTGTGCAGAATGTTAGCCCCCAGTAAGCTTTCTATTAGGACGTACCTTGTCTGCTTCAGCGAAGCATAGGATGTTGACTGCCCTGCACCTTCCAGTGGAACGTGCTATTGGAAGGTTACATTGGTTATCTAGGCTCTGTGTTAACAACAGCTTTATTATTATTATTATTATTTTTTTAGATTCGACCTTCACAAGGCCGGTGCCTACCCCAACTGACCGCATGAGAAACATTCGGCGGCGTGCTCGAAGAAACAGGGAGGATATGTTTCAGGACCTGCTGAAAACAGCACAGGAATCCACGAGGGAGAATCGAGCCTGGAGAGAGGAATCCCAACAGAGGAGGCAGAAACACAGGGACGAACTGATAAGCGTGATGAAGGAGCAAACAGAAGTGCTCAAGAGCATGATTGCTTTGCAGACCCAGACGATTAATGTACGGGCTCCACTCCATAC
This sequence comes from Pelusios castaneus, assembly GCA_007922175.1. NCBI lineage: Eukaryota > Metazoa > Chordata > Testudines > Pelomedusidae > Pelusios > Pelusios castaneus. Next base: position 3,053,989 of record ML685951.1, read on the forward strand.
AGTTCAGCCGTGTCTGCCTCCCACACCCCGTAGTCCTTCAAAGAATTTCTTTGAAGGCCACCCGTCCTCCTGGTACACTGCAACATCCAGTCCCCCCCAGAGCTACTTTTTTGAGACCCGCAGCTACACCCACCTGTAAACCCTCCTCCCCCTTTAGGTTTTAATAAAAACAGTGACAAATAATTTGAAGAGTGCCTTTATTTGTACACATTGAAAATCTCATAAGGTGCACCTGATGCGTCCTGGAAGTTAACTAGGGGAGGGTATTGAAAGGGAATATAAAAATGGAGTCTGTCTTGCCCTAATATCTATCATGTTGTCTTGCTTGTTTTTCTCTCAGTATGCTTAGAATGTAAAGACTGAGCTAAGTGTCTCCCCTGCCCATCAAGGGCTGTTGACTAATTAGAATGTTTGCTTATGTGCATGACTTCCTCCCCTATAGTGTGATAAACTTGTCAAGGCTGTTAAGTACTGTAAATTTTGATAAACTTAGGGAGTATTTAGAAACATACTGTGAAAACAGCTTGTGAACAAATGTTATCTCTAAGAAGAACATCCTACATACATCCATCATCAATTGACATGTATGTCTTTTGAAGGTACAACAAAGAGTTTGTTTGATCCAGCTTGTCTCTTATTATTATCTGTCTATGTAAATGAATGTAACCAAAAAACTATAAAAGTGTAAAGCAACTCTATTCAGCGCGCTCTACCTTAGAGTTTTACTCTGAGTGTCAGACTGCCATTCAGCTGAATAAAGCTTGATCACACGCCCTCGGTCTCTATTTGGTCTCAGCTGGAGAACGAGCCTCTGGGTGGGGGTGCCTACTCGGTCCTCTTGACCAGGACCACCCCCTAAAATTCCCTGACAAATTGGCGAGCCAGCCAGGAGTCTTCCAGCTCCTCGTTTGCGTGGTCGCAGAAACCCCCAACGCTCTAGCCGGCAAAAACGGTGAGTTCACCAAGTAGAGCCTTGAGGGACGCTGCGAACCACAAAGAGGATAAGGTGACCCTGCTTTTATTTCTGCTGGCGTGTGATCTTCTGGATTAAGGGTGAGTATGGTGTTTCTCAAATCCCTTTGCATATGCGCATTATATTATTGTGTGAATGAACTGCACTATTTGTCTGTCTACTTTTTAGATTTCTCCTGCTTTCCCAACATGGGCACACAGACAAGTTTAGTGACTTGTCCGTCTGGGGCTTTTGCCTCAGGAAATCTGTGTGGTGCATTCAATCTTTCACACAAGGGAAAGCAACTCCTGTCTATCTTCCTGTCTTAGATTTCTCCTGCTTTCCCAACGTGGGCACACAGACAAGTTTAGCGACGTGTCCGTCTGGGGCTTTCGCCTCGGTAAATCTGTGTGGTGCAGTTGTTGTCTCTTTTCACACACGGGAAAGCAATTCTTATCTCTGAAAGTGTCTTTAAGGTATTGCAATATAAGGGAAAAAGGGGTACCCGCCGAGAGTGAGAAATGGGTCAGGGTATGGTAATTCCCGAGACTAGTCCTCTCGGGTATGTTCTGTCTAACTGGGGAAAAAATATCTGGAACTAATCTTGTAAAGAAACCTAAACTGCTTAAGCTATGTCAGGAAATCTGGCCAGAATATACTTATAAGCAAGGAGATTTACAGTGGCCACAGGTAGGATCCTTTGAAGAGACCAAATTAAGGTACCTAAGGGGTTTCTTGGAAACCCCGCACCCAAAGCAAATGGATTACTGGTATGTTTGGGCTAATACAGCAGAAAATTTCAGAAAATTAACCAGAATCACTATGCCTTCACTTGTAGAAAACAAACCTCCCCCATATCCAGTTGTAGATAGAGAATCAAAAGAGTGGATTCCCTCAGCGCTCCCCCCTTCACCAAACCCCCCTGTACAACTCCCTAGTCAGAGCGGCGCCTCAGGGGCCAGGGCACCTGAAATCCCGCTCCAAGTCCCTGTGGTCTCCAGTCACATGGGTGAAGGGGCGTCCAGGGCAGGGATAAACCTGAAGGAACCCTCAGACACTAACAAGGGCCCCTCAGGGAGCACACGCTCAAAAACACACATAAACATCGGGTCCGGCTCGGTCCATATTGAGGCGCCTTTACAGCAGCATCCTGTGCCAACCCAGACTGGCATCTCTTTTGCATACGTACATATCCCATTCAACCCACAAGATATTTGGATGTGGCAGCAACACACCCCCAAGTTCCAGGGCAACTTTCAGGTCAGCTACTGAGTGTCCATGGAGGTTGAAGTGTTCTCCTACAGGTTTATGGATGTTGCCATTTTTTATGTTGGATTTGTGTCCATTTATCCTTTTGCGTAAGGACAGTCCGGTTTGGCCAATGTACATGGCAGAGGGGCATTGCTGGCACATGGTAGCATATACCACATTAGTGGATGTGCAGATGAATGAGCCCCTGTTGGTGTGGCTGATGTGGTTGGGACCTGTAATGGTATCACTGGAGTCGATATGCAGGCAGAGTTGGCAACAGGGTTTGTTGCAAAGATAAGTTCCTGGATTAGTGTTCTTGTTGTATGGTGGTCGGTTGTTGGTGAGTATTTGCTTCAGGTCGGGGGGCTGTCGGTGAGCAAGGATAGGCCGTCCTCCCAGGGCTTGAGAGAGTGTGGGATAATCTTCTAGTAGGCAGCTCCTGGGTACTCGTCTGGCTCTGTCAATTTGTTTCTTCACTTCCCCAGCTGGGTACTGTAGTTTTAGGAATGCCTGATAGAGATCTTGTAGGTGTTTGTCTCTGTCTGAGGGATCAGAGCAGATCGGGTTGTACCTTAAGGCATGGCTGTAGATGATGGATCGTGTAATGTGTGCCGGGTGGAAGTTGGAGGCATGTAGGTATGTATTGCAGTCAGTTGGTTTCCGGTATAGGGTGGTGTTAATGCGTCCATCCCTTATACGTATGGCAGTGTCCAAGAAGTGGATTTCTTGTGTGGGCTGGTCTAGGCTAAGGTTGGTGGTAGGGTGGAAATTGTTGAAGTCCCAGTGGAATTCTTCCAGGGACTCTTTCCCGTGGGTCCAGATGATGAAAATGTCATCAATGTAACATAGGTAGAGGAGAGGCAGTTGTGGACGAGATTCAAGAAAGCAATGTTCTAGGTCAGCCATGAAGATGTTGGCATACTGTGGGGCCATGTAGATACCCATAGTTGTGCCACTGACTTGAAGGTATAGATCATCCCCAAATCTGAAATAGTTGTGAGTCAGGATAAAGTCATAAAGTTCAGTTACCAGGTATGCTGTGTCATCATCTGGGAAACTGTTCCTAATGGCTTGTAGTCCATCTTTGTGAGGAATGTTGGTGTAGAGGGCTTCTACATCCATAGGGGCTAGGATGGTGTTTTCTGGGAGATCACCGATGGATTGTAGCTTTTTCAGGAAGTCGGTTGTGTCACAGAGATAGCTGGGAGAGCTGGTGGCGTAGGGCCTGAGGAGGGAGTCCACATAGCCAGACAATCCTGCTGTTCGAGTGCTGATGCCTGAGATGATGGGGCATCCAGGATTCCCAGGTTTGTGAATCTTGGGTAGTAGATAGAATACCCCTGGTTGGGGCTCTTGGGGTGTGTCCGTGTAGATGTGTTACTGTGCTTCCTCAGGGAGTTTCTTAAGCAGATGTTATAGTTTCTTATGGTATTCCTTAGTGGGGTCAGAGGGTAATGCAAGTTGCATCTAACGAAGTGGGTTGGAGCCCACGAAAGCTGATGCCCGAAGAAATTTGTTACCCTTTAAGGTGCCACAGGACTCTTGTTGGTTTTTTGGTTTTTTTTTTTTTTTTTTCCTCCAAGAGACGGTATTTCACCTGTCAGATTTATCCAGTCTGAAAGTGCGGAGGTGGGAGGTAGTGGAGGAGAGAGACAGTGAAAGATGCTTCTTGGCTATCACAGCATTTTATTGAAAGAACACCCTCTTGTGTGGCTTGCCATAATTAATCAAAACCTGCCAGGCATGGGTACACTGCAGATCTAAAACTGCACTTCATTGTAAACATTTTAATTACTATTTCCAATATTTGGCTTTCATTAAAGCCAGAAGAGACTTTTATAACCGTTTTCACAGGATAAATACTGGAAGCCCCATGGTCCCCATGAGGAGTTCTGTTTTGCTGACATGTTTTGATTGTATTTTGTTTTTAAAGTTTCAGGCACAGCTTTTATTATTTCCACCAGTTCTACAAGTCCGAATATGAAGGAATGATCTGATGCTATGTTCATGTAATTAGTGTACGGTTTTCTTCCTCGATATAGTGCCACTAGTTTATAGTAAAATGTGATGCAAGATGCCGTACATATCACTTAGAAGGTTTGGACATGAGCAGACAATCAATACAATGTATAAAGAAGTATGTTTTCAAGCTGCAACACAATGTGAAAATGGCAGTGTGTCTGGTTGTGGAGACCAACCATGTTCATGAGGACTAGGGCTGATCTGCATATGACTGTCCCAGTGCTTGTACTGAAATATTACACCGTGTGTGATGGTGTGTATATATTTGTCCACTAATTACCCTGTCTTTCTCGAGTGAGGAGGATGAAGAATTCACTGAGTCTAGGCCAGGGCAGTCCCTGGGGGGGGTGTGAATGGGGTGATCGCCCAGGCCCCATGGTTACATGGGCCCCGTGCTGTCCTGCTCCCAGCGGGGCAGTGCGGGGCCAGTGCGCACCGCAGCACCTCCTCCCACAGCCACCCTGCTGCCTTCAGCAGTGAACCGAAGGCAGTGGGATGGGGCAGGACGTGAGGGCTATGCCCAGCCCCTGGGCCGGCCCTCCCCACCCCCAGGACGGAGCAGGCAGGCCCAGGGGCAGAGAACGTGGGAGCCGGCCTGCCCCAAATAGCCGGCTGCTCCCCGCAGGCGGCCTCAGTCTCCTGACCTGGGTCCGGTGCCGCCGGCTCCCTCCCGCAGGCAGCATCTGGGGCCAGAGTCGGGACCGGAGCCAACTCCGGCTCCACACCCCCACCCCTCAGTCGGCCTCCACACCTGTGGGCCCCCCCAGCAAGCGGCCTCCCGGCTCGGAGCCAGGTCTGGAGCCGGCTCTCCGCACCAGCGGCCTCGGCCTCCCGGCCAAGGGCTGGCTCCCTGGGGGGGCGGAGCAGGCCAATTGGCCCGCCACGCTCCCCTCCAGCATCGGGGGTGGGGGTCCTGCTTTGGCCAATTGGCCCTGGGCCCCGCTCCCCCCACGAGACGGCCCTGGTCTAGGCTACACCCTCCCAGTACACCAGCCAACATGGTTCTACCAGCAGCTAGATCTATACTAGAAACTTTTCTTATTTGTGATGTAGGGATGATTACAACACTTTTGTATCTGCAAAAGCCCCTGTACAGACACGGTAATGCTGGTATAAAAGTTCTATTGCAGTTATAGCTTATTTCTCTTGCTGAAGTTGGTTTAAGCTATACCATCCTAGACAGTTTATATTAGGTGGTAACACTAGGAAGGCTTGCTTGTCTATCTGTAATTACACTAGTGAAGATTTGTCGACTAGGCCTAAACTATTATTCCCCGTGGAAAGGAAAGTATTGTGATTCTGAGCTATAATTCCTTCCTTGCTTTGCTCCTGAGTTAGTGCAGCAATGCACCACCCACTGCTATAGGCTGCATCCTTTGGACACCATCTAGCCTTAAATTTGGAAAGCATGTTGAGAGCCTGACATAAAAGTCTTTACAGAAGCACAGAGTGCTAGTACTGTTTCTCAGTTCAATATTTTTGTTATTCTAACTAAAAATGCAAACAATACTTGGAGTACAAATGTGCTGTTTGCCACACTCTTTCTGCTCTCTAATCCATATATAACTAGTTATTTTTGTTGCTTTTCCTAATATGTAGAAATATTGAATGGCTTTTACATAAGAATAAAACTAACCTAGTAGTTGCCAATGACAAATGTTGACTAAGCAGCAAAAATTGCACAATTACTTAAACTGGCCCTTAATGATGGTTAGGTAGAAATCAGTCTGAGTGGCTCTTGGTCTGCCAGTAGGCTACATCCCTTTGGGATTTGCCTTAATCATGGTTAGGATTTAGGCAGGGGGGTAGAGGGAGCAGGAAGATTAGTAGGATCTGGAGACAAATAGTGATGGAGACAATCTGAAAAACTGACAAGTGGCTAAGGTGTGAAGTAACTTGAATTGAGTACATTTTAAATATGGCCTTCATGATTATTATGAATTAAGAAATTCCTCCTGGCTTTAAGTAAGCTAATAGTTTTATTAAATAATGTAACTGGTCCATACACTTTTTTAAAGTGTAATTTGCAGGAGTAACAAGCTTAACATGTTCATCTGGAGGGGAATGTATATCTTTATTACTAATCTTTAGTCAGGCCGAGAGACTTCTTAAACTTTTTTTCACTTCTTATGTTAGTATTCTGGTTGTGACAACTAACTATATGTTTGCTATGTGAGGGAAGTCCAGTGTTCAGAAGACAAGTTTAAAAGCAAGTACAACAAATAAGGAACCTGATTCTGACTTCATACCAGTGCAAACCAGGAGCAACTCCACTAAAGTCAAAGGAGCTTCACCAGTGTAAGACTGATGCATGCAAAGACAGAATCAGACTTAAGGGTACAACGGGAGGGTAACAAACCAAATTAACTGAAATAGGTTTTAAAAGCTTGAGGGTCCATAGAAATGGCAGTAAGTATATAAGACAAAAAGTGAATGATGGAAAATGGAATTTGAAGGAACGTGAAGAGTTTTTTTTTTTTAAATGATAGAAATGGGGAAATCTATAGGTTTTTAATTGTTTCAGTACTGCTGGGGATACTACAGTCTAATGTATCCAGAAAAATCAGAACTGGAACTCCCCTGTTTAATCAGAAAGACTAAAGAGAAATAGAAGATTCAGAGGACGACTTATAACAATCAAAGATGCTTGGAAGGAAAGCAGAATTTAAACAAAAATTGAAGAAAGTAAAGGAAAAATTAAAGGAGAATAAGAAAGAATGAAACAAATTGCAAGGCACCATTCGACTAACAGAGCTTTCTCCAGAATATATTTATGCAATAGATTAAAAAGGAAAATAAAACAGGCCACTTAGAAATGAGAAGAGTGAGCTTTATGGTAGGGTAAAGACATAATACAGTTAAATAATTACTCTGCCTCATTCTTTACAATGAAAAAGAATGGAGACCTGTCCAAGTTATGGGCAGTTTCTTTGGGTACATTCAAGGAGAAACTATCTGTATAAAGAGCAACAGAGTAAAAAGTTATAGGCTTTTAGAATAGACAAACTATTCAATCCAAATAGCATACATTCTCATTTTTTAAATGAAGTAAGGAAGGCAGACCTAATATTGACCTTGGTAGCATTTGCATTCATAACTATTGCAATAAAATTCCAAAGGGGTAGCCGTGTCAGTCTATTGTAGAAAGACAACAGAGTCCTGTGGCACTTTTAAAGACTAACAGATTTATTTATCGCATGAGCTTTCGTGGGAGAAAATCCCACTTCGTCAGACGCTTTGAAGATAGGAAAGTTACAGAGTGGGAGGAAATTAAATGCAGGGGAGTGTATGACATAGCATCAGGTCATGCGATAAATAAATCTGTTAGTCTTTAAAAGTGCCACAGGACTCTGTTGTCTATTGCAATAAAGTTACTGAAATTGAACTCAAAGAAATAGGTGAATGTTTATAAGGATATTTATAAAAGTTCATAGAATTGGGGAAGATTCCTCAGACTGGAATATGGCAAATACCATAATTTCAAAAAGGTGAACACAGAAACTAGTAAACTATAGATCAGTGAATTTAACAAGCTTGTGAGAGAATCTTGGAAACAACATTAAAGGTTATGGTAGGAGAGCAGATGGAAATTTACAGCTTGATTACGGATAATCTTCATTATTTCAGACTGTAGAGGTGCTGCTTAATGAACTTACTGGAACTCCCTGAACACACAACTGGCATCACTGATAAGGGGAATTTAATGAATGCAATAAATATAGATTTTCAAAAAGTATTTGTCAAGGTCCCAAAACCAGAAATAATAGTTAAGGGAAGAAGTAATTAAATAATGGGTAAAATAAGGTGTTGAATAGAAACCTGCATAAGAGCAAGCAGCAAGGTTGAAGAGATGCTCATCAATGTGCAATGGCAGGGCAAGATTGAGCCTAGCTCCATTCTGCAGCAATGACCAGGGGTTGGTTAAATTTGATCATCATAGCATAATTCTGACCAAAAATGAATGTGCAGAGCTAGAACTACTCTTGTGTTGTGCTCAGGAAACAATGTTCTAATGGCAGGTCACAAATGCCATGCTGTCCCAAAACACTGCAGACTGTCTTCATACAGCAGTGGGGCAAATCGGATGAAGAAGCAATGGGATACTATGTTGAAGTGTCTTAAATCAACCAAGGTTGCTACGAGGAGGAGGGAGAAAAATTGTTCTTCTTAACCACTGATGATAGGACAAGAAGCAATGGGCTTAAATTACAGCAAGGGAGGTTTAGGTTGGACATTAGGAAAAAATTCCTATCTGTCAGCATGATTAACCACCAGAATAAGTTGCCTAGGGAGGTTGTGGAATCTCCATCATTGAAAATTTTTAAGAGCAAGTTAGACAAACACCTGTCAGGGATGGTTTAAGATGGTACTTGGTCCTGCCATGAGTGCAGGAGACTGGACTCGATGACCTCTCATGGTCCCTTCCAGTTTCAATGATTCTATGAATATTCATTTACAGAATTGGCAGAAGTTTGGTTGCACAGCATCAGATCCAACTTAAAGAAAAACTATGCACATTCAGGACCCCACCTTATTTGTGCCAAACACAAGTTGTGCCTGGCTTTTTTCACTGAAAGTAAAAATAAATAAAACTATTCCCAAGTGCTAAGATAATGCTGAAGCAAAAATGTCATACCTTGCACCTAGAGCAAAGCTTGCCCTCGCTTCCATGGCTACAGAGGACCTCCCTACAGCAGAAGCATACATGTCTGCTGAGCAAGAAGAATGGCGTTATTTCTAGACCTCCTTGGAGATGAATCTTCTTTCACATGGATCCATAGCCTTTTTGGAATAGCTGTTGGATTTAGGTGACAGACTATTTCAGGCTTGAGTTTAGAGTAGCAGTCACAATTCATCTGCAGACTGGGACTGAAGATTCCTTTCTGTTATTTATTTGCAGTTATGGTAGCCAGCTACTTTATGTCTCTGCTGTGGAGTTCCAGAAAAGGGAGCGACTCCAGTCACAGAACAAGGTGGAACCCAACTCATTTTGTTTGTAGCTTGTTTTTCCTAATATCTGGTAAAAAGACTGGGGCTTGATGCCAAATGGTATGTTCTCTCTGGTACCAGACGAATTCCCCAGTCTGCAGCCCAGTTGCTTAGGTTGGGGGTAGATGTGGAGGGATTTTTAGTTACTCAACAGAGCATATTCACACATAAAAAGAAATTTATGTATGAGCAGTTCAAGCACTTAGTGAAATAGCAAATAGGGGATTTAAACATGTTAGTCATTGTGTACACCACTGAAAACTCAATCGTATGTGAGAAATGGTAAATATTTTCCTGGCTTCCTTTGAAAATCTGACATTTGTAATTGCATGCAGATCACTGTCTTCTTGATCATGTATGCTTCCACCAAACTGGGATCAGTACTGGGTCCAGTTCTATTCAGAATCATCATCAAAGATTTAGGTAATGGCATAGAGAATACGCTTCTAAAGTTTCTGAACAGTATCAAGCTGGGAGAATTGCAAGTGCTTTGATGGACAGCATTAACATTCAAAATGATCTGGACAACTGCAGAAATGGTCTGAAGTAAATAGGATGAAATTCAGTCAGGACAAATGCAAAGTACTCCACTTAGGAAGGAACAATTAGCTGCAGATATACAAAATAGTAAATAACTGCCTAGGAAAGATTATCCCAGAAAGGGATCATAGTGGATCACAAGCTAAATATGCCTCAACAGTGTAACTGCTGCAAAAAAAGCAAACATCATTCTGGTATGTATCAGCAGGAGTGTTGTTAGCAAGAAACAAGAAGTAATTCTACCCTACACTGTGCTGATCAGGCTTCAGCTAGAATATTGTGTCCAGTTCTGGGTGCTACGTTTCAGCAAAAATGTGGACAAAATGGAGAAAATCCAGAGAGGAACAACAAAAATTAATAAAGGTCTAGACAATATGACCTATGAGAGAACATTGAAACTGGGTTTGTTCAATCTGAAGAAGGAGAAGACTGAAAGGAGAACAGTTTTCACATACATAGAAAATTGTTATAAGAAGGAAGAATTAAAAATTGTTCTGTTCAACCTTTGATGATAATAGGACAAGAAGCAAAGAGTTTAAATTGCAGGAAGGGCAGTTTTGGTTGGACATTACAAAAAACTTCTGTCAAGGTAGTTAAGCACTGAACTAAATTGCCTAGGGAGATTGTGGAATCTCCATCACCTGGAGTTTTTTAAGACTAGACAAGGTTAGACAAACACCTGTCAGGGATTATATCACGAATACTTTAGTCCTGCCTTAAGTGCAGGGGACTGGACTAGAAGACCTCTCCAGATCCTTTCCAGTCCTACACTTCTATGATTCTGTAAGCATTCTTGTAGTTGGACAACAGAGTCCTGTGGCACTTTTAAAGACTAACAGATTAATTTATCGCATGAGCTTTCGTGGGAGAAAATCCCACTTCGTCAGACGCTTTGAAGATAGGAAAGTTACAGAGTGGGAGGAAATTAAATGCAGGGGAGTGTATGATATAGCATCAGGTCAGGCTGTAACAGCAAATCAAAATAGGTGTTAGGATTCAAAACACTGGGGAACAGCACATAGAGGAGGGTGAGGTCAAATCACTTGTTGTAATGAGAGAAAAATCCATCATCTGGACCCATGGTAAAGATGCCCTTGAAGATTTCCATAGAGATTTCAACAATTTCCACAGCACAATCAAACTTAGCCTGGAACACTCCATAAAAGAGATCCACTTTCTGGACACTACAGTGCAAATTAGCGATGGGCACATAAAGACCTCCCTATACTGCAAACCTACTGATCGGTATAGTTACCTACACCCCTTTGGTATTTGACTACATTCTTGTAGTTGTTTATCTTCCCAAACAAACAATGGCCTGAATTACCAAAAAGAAAATTAATTGCAAATGAAAACCTATTTTGTACTCATGCAGACACCAAATGGCAGTTACTTCAATATATTAGCAATTTTCTTTTTCCAAATCCATTTTCATACCTACTCAGAAACATTTATCTTTCAAACCCAATTGAAACAACTGCTCATCAAGATCAAGATTTTTGTCCATGCCCTCAAAGCTCTTGAACACTTTGGACTTTTCTCTTTCCTTACCTGACTATTCTGTATGATTCACTTATGCCAACTTCTATATGCTGTTTGTCTGCTTCTCTTAAAACTACTCCCATGCTTTCTTCCATGGTCCTCCCTAGGCAGAGAACAGCCTTCCTCAGAGGGCCCATATGGCCTTTATCTCTTCCCTTCATGCTCCTGTTGAAGAGTGATGTTTACCATGTCTAAAGTAAGCTAGATGATTGACCATGGCAAAGCTGAGAGGTAACTGAGGAGAGTCTATTGGTTTTATTTGAAAATTATTTCTCAAATGCTGTATTAAGTGTGGCAGTGCTGCTGCTGCGCCACACAGCCATGAAAGAAATGTGGCATTGCAACAACTGTGCCTCTGTTTTCCCCCCCTATGCTTTCTTCAACCTATGTCAGCCATGGGCTTGACCCAGCCTGCTGGCCAAACCAGGTATCAGACTCCAACCCTCCAGAGGGCCTCAAAGGCCTTCACTTAAACTCTAACTGGAAAATTAGAAAAGCACCTCAATCTTCCTGCCAACCGAGCTCAACAGGTAGCCTGCAAGGAAGAAGGGTATCTTCAGCTTCAAACCATCTCAACACCAACCCTAGATCATGGGACCTGTTATGCTCCCCTCTCTACTGAAGGTTTCAGGCAGGCAGCAGTCCCCTATCAATCCCAGTTTCCAGTCAGGCTTCTAGCCCAGGATTTAACCTCCCAGCTTTCTCTCAGCCCAAGAGAGAAAGCTCCCGACTACTTACTGCGTGTGTCTCCTTTCTTTCCCATCTTCCAGCAATTCATTGTTCCTTACTTTGTCAAGACTCAGCTGCTCTGTGGCTGTGTTTGATCACCAGTTATGTGAGACTGAGTGCCTGGGATGGATCACACTGAGAATGCCACCCTCAGCGCAGACTCAAGAAACAGGACAAGCAATCTAATATAGTGCTAGGTTATTGAAAATCCTTCTCAACCAAAGGACTAGACACATATCCCCAGGTCAATATGAATCTCAGACCTTACCCAAATAGTAACCAGATAGTAACTTCCAAAAGATCAGAAGATCCTCAGTTCATAATTCAAGATGCTTCTTTTTGTTGTAAATCCACAGTCCAGAGAATTAGAGCAGGAAAGAGGCAAAATAGAGGTGTCACAGAGGTCTTTTATATCCTCTGACATGTACTGGTAAATTTTTGTTCCAAATAAAGCCCACTGCCCAGGTACCTGGAAAGTTACTGGTCGACGATGGAGTCCGGTGTAACACGTCCTTACATGGTCTGCCGAATTATAGGGGTGGCCACTGATGCTATGCTATGTGACGCATTCAAAGGAATCACTATCTAGATAGGGGTAGTTTCTTCATTGGCCCATTGTGAGAGTGGAGTGTCCTTGATGACCATCAGTACATAGCTGTAATGTAAATTCTATCTGTGCGCTATCACCCAGGAATGCAACATGTCTACAGTAGAAGTATATAGCCAATATTCATCATTTCAGACACAAAGAGGATGCATGCACATAAATGGGATAATCATACTTAGGCAAATCATAACTTTTCAATTGACACCATACCTGACCTTCCTACCAAGATTTAGGGAAAGCGTGTAACAGTAGTAACAACAGGTCTTCTCCCTGCCCCTTTTCCAGAAATCCTTTGTTTCTTCCTTTATGAAGACTCAACCATCCTCTGACTGTGTTTGATCACCAGTTATGCATAACACCTCTCCAAGTAATTTTAGCCTTTTCATCCCCTGTATGGGATTATACACCCTGTCACACCAAGATCAGGTCAGTCTCTACTACAGCCAATTTGCTAGTGTCCCTTATGTCTCTCCTTTTCATCCGTTTTCTTGGTCATTAGACTATAAGCTCCTTTAAAGTGAAGTTCCAACCACAATAAGACTGCTATTAGAAACAGATAATAAAATATATTAATAAAAAGTGTAGGAGAAAGTAAAAGGTTAAATTAAAAGGCAAGTAGAAATGATCAGGAAGAAGGCTGAAGGACTAGCGAAGCAGATCAAACCAGCAGGCCTGAGCTGGATAAATGGTCAAGTTGACAGGAGTAGTCTGACACCACAAAAATTGGCAAGGCAGCTGCAGCTACAGCAAGGGTGGAAAAGCACCTGAAAGGTGGGAGGCGTTGGGTCGGCCTAGCACCAAGGAGATAAAGGTAATGTTTCGATCAGACCTGAAGGTAATGTTTCAGTCAAACCTGAAGGGAACATTCTGGCCAATTCTAAAGGTAATCCTTCAGTCAAATCTGACACCTTGATGGATGGAAGTGTCCAGTGATGTGTGGAACAATCAAATTTATGGTTGGCATCAGAAAAGGGGTATGTGAACGAATCAAGGTAAATTTATACCCCAAAGGGGGCCGAGTCAGTAGGTCCAAGTAGGGTATAAAAGCAGGAGCCCGAGAGCCCAGATTTCATGCAGACATAGAGGGTGACAGAGAGTCCTACCGTCAGGTGAGCTGTTCCGTTGCATTGAGAGTATGAATGCTGCCAACAAATCTGTTGAGATAGATTGTTTGCCATTGTGCTATGTTGCAATTAAGCCTCGCCTGGCATCTTCATTTCTACAAGGATCCGTGGTCATGTTGGTTTCTTCGATCATGAGTGTTGCCTCAGTTTACTTCCTGCACACAGGGTACGCCTAGGCTTACAGTCACTGAGTTAACTGAGTCCTCATGAGAGACCTGAGCTAAAAGTAACCTAAAGTGTTAACCAAAGGAGCACCTCGACTTAGGATCACCTGGCTAACTCACACCCTGCTTAAGATCCAAGCCAGGCTCTAGATCACTGGGCTAACAGAGTCCCCACTTAAAGATCTGAGCCGGGGTAATCCTGAGGGAACACGCATATAGAGACTCACGCGCAGCCAAGCTGACATCTGTGTCGGACGCATAACAACATCAATAAGAACACCACAAAAATGATCCTTCTATCTTGGTACCTGTGACCGAGGCCTCCTGGGACGACGTACTGAATGTGCAAGAATCAGGGCAAGCTGCAAAATAGAGAACCAAACTCTCCCTCAAACATGATGGGTGGCACTTAAATCAGACTCCCAATCAGCAACACACCATGTTTCTGATTCCCCACACCAGTTATTGAGAAACATAACAAAATAGAAGCAGCCCCCTTTATTGCACTTCAGCTCCTCCGGTTCCCACCTACCTGCACAGTCTCTTAAAGAAATTGGTTCTTCTGACCCAAAGGGCCAGCCACATTACACAGAATAATATAAGTTTGGATCTTACCCAAAATACCATACTGCTAGCCAATCCTTTAGTAACTACAACTAAAGGTTTAATATAAAAAGAAAAGAAACAAAATACAAGAGATGTTAAAGGGCCAGAGTGAATCACATACGTACAAATGCTTTAGAGTCCATGTAAAGCAGTTTGCAGGTTTGTTCCTCTGAAGCTTGCAGGCTTGTTCCTCTGGTAGACACCCAGCTCCTGGGTGGGTCTCAGTCCTTTGTTCAGTCACAGAGGAATAGATCCAGAGAAGAGTGATGGGTGTGGGCTGAACACAAAATGGAGTCCTTGGCTGTAGCTCCTTTTATCACCTCTGGCCTTTCCCGAGGATTTTTTCCCAATCAAAATGGAGTTGAGTCACATGGTCAGTCTGGATGACTCACTGGGCAGGTTTCTCCCCAGGCCCATTGTACCTGTGCCTCCCTTATTGGGCCATTAAAGAACAAATGACTGCAGACATGCAGTCTGGGGTGTGTCTCAGAATCACACAATTTGGAATACAGATATAGCAAAACACATTCATACCTTCTAATACAGATATAATACCTACACAGAGACAAAATAATCATTTCTAGCAAGTTCCAACCTTTCTATTGATACCAAATATGACATAGCTCCTATGGATTATTGCAATTATGAATTATTCATTATTGTAATATAATATATAATTATATATTGTATTATATAATTATAATTTTAAAAATATAATATGTATATTGTTATACTATTTATATTAATATTATAGATATTATATATTATATTATATAATTATATCCTATCTAATATATAATAAAATATATAATATAATTCATTATTATATTAAAATTATGAACTATGAATTGTTATGCAATTATTCATATTAGTATGAAAAACAATCATAAATGGTCCCCTAAATCTGGACAGTGTCACAGTACCTTCCCTCCATTTGGAACAGAATTCCCAGGAAAATCCAGGCTTGATCCTATTGAAATGTGCATCAGAGTCACCAAGTGAATTCATTTAAAGATTCAAGTTTAGAAGCTTTATTGATACCTTCTGTTAGGACTGATCCAGTGAGGTGGTGAGCAATTGAGAGCCCTCTGCACCTTGCAGGATTGCACCTTTGCTTGGAAACCAGTGTATCAAATTGTTCCTTGGCTTAATTCCATTAATTGAGTTAAGCCAGGAATGAATTTGGTTCTATCAGTAATCCTACCATACCAGGAACAAAAGTTAGACACCATAGCAACTCCTATACAAGTCTAAGATTTGTCTTGATCATGTTCAAAATCTGCAAGAGACAATTTCTTCTCAGAAACAAAAATATGAAGTCCCCTTCAAAATAGCTTTCTATTAGCACAGGCAAACATCCTGATTCTGGTATTTTAGTTACTTGTGTAACTCTATCAACTTTTGTAACATCATTGTAGTTTTAAAAATCAAATTTCTTTTTCACAGTGGATATATGTTTAACTTGGAATCAGTTTTCTCTTGACATCACTATCAAAGTTAAACTACTTTAACAAAGTGGGATTTTCTCCCATAAAAGCTCATGCAATAAATAAATGTTAGTCTTTAAAAGTGCAACAAGACACCTTGTTTTACTTTGACATTGATATACTGATAGCTTATTTATCAGCTATGATACTATTGTCCACAGTTCTTGAAACCTATAGTGGTCACAGCAAGTGAATTCAGAGTATTTTTGCATGTGATCATTTATGAAGATTTGTAAATTTATTTTAATTTTATGCTGAATATTTATAGCTGTTTCCATTTATCATTATAGAAGTAAATTAACATTTGTCTGATGGGCAGGATCTATGTAGATTTTAAAAATCTATTTTGATTTAAATGTGGTTCAAATATGAGGGAAGGGCTCTTCTCAATAGTTTAAAATGTATTTTTATGACGAGACCTTAGAGATTTTTGTGATCAAAGCTTCCCAGTAGTTTTTATTTTCAGTGAGTTGACTGCGTTTGGCGCATCTGCTGCATCAACTTATCTCTTAGAATTTTCCATTCTCCTTGAGATGGCAAAGATAGACATTTTGCAAAAATGCCTAGAAATACTAAAACAAAAACCTCATACTGTGATGCCCTCTGACAGAAAAGAGGAACTCATCTTTGAGCAAATCTCAGAGAAATCCATTCTTGCTACAAACTGTGCTATGCATGGATATCATTCTTCCACACATGATTAGCTAAATGCAAAGCACTCCATATTTTAATCTGATGTGAATATTGGCATGAAAAGGGAATATCTGTCTCTTGTTGCTGTGTGATTGCAAGTGTCAGAATTGAGTTGGGATTATTTTTTTATTCTTTTGCATTCAGTCACAAGAACTTTTCCTTTGCAAGGCATGTTTAGAAGCACTTTTTATTATATAATTGTCAGTTGTATTGCGATTATGTCATCTCGTGTTACACTTTCAAATATGGTGTGAATTATAAAAGTTTCTCCAGCTCTAGCCAGTTTCTTAAAAATAGAGCTATTTAACTTGACTTTTGTGCCAAACATTCAGCCAACCTAGGTGTTAACATGCAGAGATTTCCCAGTACAGCATTTAGCAGCAGAGACTCAACATGTATACAATAGAGTGTCAAGCAAGGTGCAAGTTTATCAGCACTTTGAGCTTTATAGTAGAGTAAATCTAATTTAAACTGAGCAATTTGAGTATAGCTCAACTTCTAGGATAACAGTGCCTTAACGTGGTGGGGAATGTCATCTGGTTTGGAAGAGATTGATTCTGATTTCACTTACACCAAGGTAACTGAGGAGCAACTCAGCTGAAGTGCCAATAAAGAACTAGGGTGTAGTGAGAATCAGGACATAAATATGTACATTTAAAAACAATTATCCATCAATCCAGCACTGAGAAATTAATACAAACAGTTCCATCCCACCCTTATTGAAAGTAATAGAACTAGTGCCCTGACATCTGTGGACCTGCTTGAGCCCACAGCTGCCATTGACAGTAGCAGCTGCTCCTGTAGCATTTAAATAAACTATGCTTTTGCCTTCTTGGCTGGGTGTGCTGTGGAGCTCTGTGAAATTACAACTAAAATTCAGGAAACAACTGTTATTTGGCTTCCCACGATATCATACCTCCTCTCCCCATGCTTTTACTTCATGCAAATTAGATGACTGTCTTCCACTGAAACCTAGAATGTAGAAAACTAGAGTGTCGCTGGGTTTATGGAACTCTATCTCCCTCACAAAACAGGGTTAGGGTGACGAGATGTTCCTATTTTATAGGGACAGTCCCAATCTTTGGGGCTCTTTTTTATATCAGCACCTATTATTCCCCCACTCCATCCCAATTTTTCACACTTTCTATCTGGTCACCCTATTTCATGTTGAAATTTTCTGTACTCCAGCAAAATGTTCACAAAAATGGACACATTTCCAAATTTGTAATGAAATATGAAGAATCTTGTTTTTGAAGAAACAATGAAGACAAAACCAAATATCAAATAGGCAGCTGTTCAAGGAGCATCCTATAGGCTGATGGTGTCAATGATGTTGTAGAAAAATAGTAAGGGATTATGTAACTAAAGACTGTGTTATAACCCACATAACCAAGGAGAGGAAAATTCAAGATGCACAGGCAACTTAAACTCTGGCATTTCCTAACTTTGCAATTCTTGACTTTACATCCTTAATATTCCTTTTATCATGGCTTTTGTGTGTGAGAGACTTCCTAGGTTTTTGTCAAAGCCAAAAACCAAACTTCACCTGTAATCATACTGACCGCTACACAAATCAGCCATATGGCTGAAGCCTTTAGATTTACAGCTCAGCCCTCTGCCAACAGTTAACAGAGTAACTGACAGCAATAGTTGGCTGTGTCAGCCATTAGGATCTGCCATGATGGGTGCATGAGGCATGCATTTTGCTAATGGGTTTTACAGATTTCTTGGTGGTAAAGGAATCCTGAATCTTAGATTCAATTTCGGGTTATGAAGGGAATTGTGCTCTAGTGGCCATTGTGTGTCTATTTCCCCCAAGTCCAACCACTTCTGTCTGTCTTCCTATAAACAAGCTGGCCACCCCTGTGCGCCCTCATATAGCCAGGGTGCCTCTGCCCTGCCATTTTCTCTGCCTCTTCCAGACCCCTTTCCACAGACACACTACATGCTTGCTCATCTAATCACTGTTCTTATTGTGGTCTGATTTAATTCAGACAAATAACTCAAAAGCAAAATTCAAGGTCTCAGGAATCTGGTCCATGGCATGACTCTGACCTCAGAGGCTGTGTGAGCAAAAGGATCCCTTTGCTCATTATTTTAAGAAGTGATGCACACTAGGGTTCAACTTGCAACTGCCCTGCTCAGAGCTGCCTCCCATGTAGCCGGCCCAGGGTCAGCCCTCGCCAACAATTGTTTCAGCTCTCTTATAAGAGATTAGCAGCTTGAGGGTCCCTCCCCATGCCTGGTGTCTCTGACTAACTTATGTAGCAAGCCTGTTCCAGGCTTCCAATCTCCTGCCAGCTGCTCCTTCACACTCTTTCACTATCCCCTCCAGCCTGTCTCTGTGTCAGTCCTGTCTTCTCCCCATATCAACCTCTTGCCACCCCCAGGCCTCACTGTCCCAGTTTGTCTTCCCACTTCCATCTCCCTAGGAGTCGACCTAGGCGTCCAGTGTGGATGCTCTAGGTCGACTTTGTAAGTTCCCCCCAAAGTCGACTTTACATTTAGGTGTAGACATGCTAAGTCGAGTTAGCTAAAGTCAACCTAAATTTACAGGTGTAGACATAGCCCAAGTCATTCTGTGGGGATGGCACATGTGCAGTCTGGTCAGTACATAGTACCATGCTCAGTGCAAACAATCTTTGGAGAATTAAACTGCCAGATTCTAAGAATCTAAGAAGTCTCCTCTTGAGCATCTGAAATTTTTCAAAGGATTACAGCTTGGCCAGATTTGGAAGATTTTCCCCCAAGGACAGCGAAAGGGACATCCCAACACCATACCCCTTCCCCACCCCTAGCCAAATTTGACATCCTGAGTCCAAAGCAAGGGGGTCTTTGGCGCTTCTCAGTGAAACAGGTTATCATATGAAACTATAAAAAATGCTTTGACTATGTATTTTTCCCTAATCTCATTCTTGGAAATGGCTGGACCACTTTTTACTGAAACTTAAAAAGGTAAAAAAATCAGCCTCATGTGGACACTAAGCTTGGAAAATTTCAATTCAAATGTTTGGTGAAGCTATTGCAGCTGAAAATAGGATCTTTTTATGGGAAATGTCAGACAACCTTAACTGTTGGCAACAGGACTAATTGCACCTCCAATCTTAGCAAGCCCAGTTAACTCGTGAATAAATTCTATTTTCCTTCTGTAGTTAAAGTCCAAAATACGACCTTCAAGCCCTCCCACCCATCTTCAACTGAAGTTGGCTAGCCATCAATATTGTTCTTCTTTCGAACTTTTAACTTTTTCCTTTCGATTTTAAAAGCTGAGTGGAGAGTCAAATTAATTCCCAATAAAGAATTTAAGGTTAGTCCCAGGACTTAACCCTCTATGCTACTTTTTATGGAGATGCTTAAAACCATGTACCACATACCGCCCTGTCATTAACATGTTCATTACCACTATTATTCATTTATTAATCCTCTATAAACCACTTATAAATGTACCCTTAATACAATACATGACCAAACCAAAATCTGAATGAGAGAATTTAAAGGTCACGGTTGCCATAGGTCAGTGGTTTTCAAACTTTTTTCCTCAGGACCCAGTTGAAAAAAATCATTTATGTCTGCGACCCCACAACTGCATCTTTGAGCAATGCATTCCAGTCTTTTGGCGGTGGCAGCAGAGCGCTCCGTGACCCAATGCCTGAGTGTCTGCGACCCAGTACTGGGTCCCGACCCATGGTTTGAAAACCACTGCCATAGGTTATTCTTTAGGATTTGGAGGGGGGTTTTAAATAGAATTTGGTAATTGTTTCCCCACTATTGCTCATTTTCTCTTCTTAGCATTCCCCTTAATACTGCTCCTCTTCACTTTCATTTCCCCCTCCAGCTCCCATCCATAGGTATTCAATGCTGTTAAACAAATGAAGGGGAAGGAATGATGGAAGAGTGGCGAAAGGCACAAATCAACAGCAACTCCCACTTTTCATTGGATTTTGCATTCACAGACCATGCTGCTCCTGTTTGCTCTCTCAGAATATGGGTAATATTATTAAACAGGAACTATTGTTAAAGTGGCTGCCAATATTATTTTCAAGAAGTATCCAGTTAGTCCACTGGAGCACTCACAGAATGGGTCACTCATGTTTACAGGTTTCAGGGCCAAATTCTTCCCTCAGACATGCCCATGTAAATCCAGATCAATTCCAATGGATGCATACTCAGGATTTACATCAATATAACTGAAATCAGAATGAGGCTTCTAATTAATATGGTGTTAGGGCCCCAGGCTTCCCATTAGAAAAAAAGGAACAGATGAGCAATGAGGTGCTGCCAACATTTTAGTGCCCCTTCCTCCTCAAACACAAGGACAAATAATGAATTCCATAGACTTTCTTTCCAAGGATGGAGGACAGAGTGGATGAGCCCAAGTCCCCTGATGGATTAAAAGACTATCCTGCTTCTTCTTGGCCATCCTATTAGTAACTGTTGTCCCTGAACCCCAGTAGCTTTTGTGGATTCCCCGACTGTGATGGGAGAAGGAGATGCCACACGCTTGGTTTAATCACAAAAACGGTTTTCTTTTATTTGGGGTGCCCAGTGGGTGAACACAGTAATTACTTGACAAGAAATGGCTATTCTAAGTTATTTTCAGCAGTAAAACACAAAACAGCAATTTTGTACTTAGAAAAGCAGTCACTTAGGGGTGGCAGTTGAAAAACCAGAACAGTGATCTTAAAATCTTCAACTGAGGTAGTACTTAAGAACAACACATTAATCCTAAAACACTTAACTGAAGTAGCAGTTAAAATTAAACAGTAATCTTAAAAAATCTAAATTTAGGTACCTGACTGAAACAACACTGCAAGGTATTGCAGAGGGTGGTTTACATACATACCATAACCCAAGCACCACTGACCAGCAGCATGGACACCAGGAACATGGTATGAGACACGACACGAGCTAGCTTTCTTCGGGAGATTCGACCGTTGGGGTGATCAGCTCCAATGGTTAACACGTGAACCTCTGAACTTCAAGTTGCTGGATACCCTGTTTTTATAGGACTTTTGCTTGCTTCCTGTTACCATATTAGGCTTGTGTCTCCTCACACCAGGGGAGGGTCTTTTGCATTAGTCAGGGTTTCCTGTTGCCATATTAGGAAACCCCAAGCAGTTCCCATGATAAAATTTAGTTATGTTTTCCAAATTTTCCAATGGGTCATAAATTCTTTAGGTGTGCAGGTGGGTCCCAAGTTCTCAGGGTGTTGTAAATTTTTGGGTGTCGTAAATTTCAGGTGGGCCCAAACCCTTAGGTGATTCCCATGTTTTCCAGTAGGGTCATAAATTCCTAGGTGGGTCCCAAGTTTCTGGGGGGACCAGTTTCACATTCCCAGGTGGGTTGTAAATTCTTGGGTTGGGTCAGTATTTGAGCTATGTTGGTCTGCAGTCTCCCAGATTTCAGGCTGGAGCCCCTTACACTGTCCAAAATGGGGTCTCCTTAATGTGTGCCTAGGGAAAGGTGGCATTGACATAGGCCTGCCCGAGCAAGCGACCACCCATTGTCCCATCGGGCATGAACAGCTTTCTGATCAGATGCTCACTTCGTTCTGAAGACAGTTCCTTGTGCAGTGACCTGTTCAAGCCACTGAGGAGGATCCGTGCCCTGAAGCTTGCATTTCTACAAATATGAGAATGCTCATAAGTGACTGGTCTCTCTGAGCTGCCCCAATCACATAGTGCAGGTCAGGATTTTTAAATGCTCATAGCCCTGCCATGTGGTAGAGGTCAATACCCACTGACTCCAGTGTCACTGTCATCCTCTACCCCTTTATAAATTAGGACCAGGGGGAAGACTCCACAGGTCACAAAGTTAAAACTTTGACTCCAAAAAGAAGAGGTGACATCCTTGTGCCATCCCAGAGGAACTATAATCTATTTTTCAAGCCCAGGCCTCTGAAGCTGTATGGTCTGAACTTCATTGTTCCTTAGCAATGAAAAAGCATTCGTAGGTGAAATTTTACCCATGAACAAATTAACTTCTATCATTTGTGTCCAGATTTTGGACTGAAACCCCCAAAAGAAATATGTATAGCTTCCATGTGCAGCTCTAGTCACTGGATTCCTCTTAAACTGAGGAGAGAAAAATTAAACGGTTAGTGTTGGATTCTTTGCAGTAGAAAGTGTCCAAAACTGAATAATGATGATGTCAGAAAATGTTACATTTTTTTCCAATTCTGAAATGAATTATGGGGAGTTAGCTAACCACAGTGAGAATCATTAAAACAGAATTATTTTGGCTAGTATGCTGTTGTCTAGCCAGAAAACACAGGTGTTTTGTTCTTAAAGGTTTTTTCAAATGCAGCTTTTCAAGGTTACAGTGACCATCTCTTTCACTGGCACTTATGGGGGCTTTAATGTTTAGAATGATTCTTATGTTCAGAAGTTTGAGTTATTTATTTTGTTCCTGTTTTAGGTACAAGAGACATATTTATACATATGAAAAAAAAGACTTGCTTTTGAAAGTTTGCAACAATTGTCATGCTTGCACACACTTTTCATTTGCTCTCAACAGCAGGAGTAAAAGTATTATGTAATTATGTATTGTTGAGGAACCTTGTTTTTTAGCATATGCTTTTAATGATGCATTTCTTCAGGTTTTTATTATACACTCCTTAAATGGTTGACATTGGCAGATGTAAACACACTGAGACTTAGTCATCCCTCCTCACATAATCCCAGGGAAGACAATCAAGTGGAAGTCTATAGTGTTACTTCAGCAATGGATTCTTACCATCATGTATTGAGTTAAGTTCTGTGCTTATTTGGATCATTCTTTTGTCAGGTTAGCAACATTAAAATAAATATTAAAGTTGCATGTATTCGTAACAGTCAAGTTAGAGCTTAAGATATGCTGTTCTTTTTTAACATTCAACAAATGGTTTTCAGTTTTTAATAACTTTGAATCACCCTTAAATGAAACAGCTGTCTTTTGTTGATTCATTCCAGGAATTTGGTTCTCTCATCCAAACTATGACATCTTGATTCATATATTAATGGAATATTTAAGGAATGCAATTCTTTTCTATTTTTGAATAACTGGAGCCCAGTATCTCCATGGGTAAATGTCAATGGGTCAGAGCCTCAGCTGCTGTAAACCAGTGGAGCTCAGGATCCATTCCAAGAATCTAATCTGTCTAAGGTACCTACTTCACCACCTGCACATCCTACATCAAACACCATGGTAATAAGCCAGGGAGAAAGGTAAACATCACCTATTTTCCTCTGCTGAGATTTCCCCAGATTGTGCCATCAGGAGACAGGCTCCTTGCTCCTTCAGAACAGCCCTAAGAGGGTTCAGCATTTGAAACTCATAGATTCTCAAATCCCCCACCCCACCTCCCAGTACCCACCAGAAATATAGTACCTTACCGAGGGGACCTCTGTGAGTACACACCACCTCAGGGACTCCTACTATTCCATTCAAGCTCTTGGGCAGCCTGCCTCTAAAGGGCTTCTTCCACAGTGCAGAAAGGACTCAAGAGGGGAGGTTAACACAGTTCGAATCTGCATTACCATTTCATTAAGTTCACTGCTGGTTGTTGGGTGAAAATGGCGGTATTGCAAGCTGCTATAGGTGTCTCCCAACCCTGTCCTCACACCTGGAGCCCCGCACATGTGTGCCAAACTCAGATGAACAATCTGCTCTTCTGGACCTAACAAAAATGAGCCAAGGTGATCAAATTAATGTTGTTATAGCTCAGCTAAAATACTTACTGCTCTTCTTAGACTTTATAAGCAAAGCTATGTTAATTAGCTTTGAAGTAAGAATATTGATGTAAAGTTTACATGTTTCTGTCAGTATGGGTTCCTGTGGAAGGAATGATTCCTGTGTCTTTGACTGTCAGTGTTGTCTGTATCAAATGTATATTTAAATATTATTAAGCTAGGAGCTGTGAAATGGAACTGGTGTTCTTAATAGCTTGTCCTTCTTGGGTTAGTGATGATTGTAAGATTTCTTCTTCTCATTCAAACCCTCAAACAATCATTAGAAGTTTCCCTGCTTTAACTTAGTTTACACCTGTATATTCTCTACCATCATTATAATATGGTGGCCATGAAATTCCAGGGGGCCAAACTGTGTTTTAGAGTGATAGCCATGAAGTTCCTACATGGCCACAGATCTCTGCATAGAGCTAGTGTGCAATTTTTCAAATTGCTTTATGAAAGCTTTATTGCTTTATGAAATCAAAACCAGGTCTTTTCCCCCCTAGCAAAATATATATTTCTTATGGAAAATGCTGCTATGGACACAATTTTCCCCCTTATAACTGGACAATGGGAAAAACTGAGGGAAAGAAACAAATAGCAAACATCCCTAGACTGCAGAGCAAGACTAGAGCTGATCCTCCAGCCACTGCTGTGGTCTCCTTCCACAAGTGTGATAGACTGGAGGATTAAGGAAGTGTCAAGATTTAAGGCTTGTCTACAAAGAGAAGCAATGGGTGTATAGGGGTGTGATTTCTAAAGTGCATTGATGTGTTGCACACTAACCGATACATGTAGATCCTACTAGTGTGAATTAAAAATTAAAGGGCACCTGTGGAGCTTTCAGTTCACACCAGCAGGACCCACAGGGACCATTTAGTACACAATATGTTAGTGCACTTTAGAAATTACAGTATTACCATGCTTCAGTGGGTCATAGTTAAGAATTCCAAATTAAGAACAAAGTACTGAGAAATAGGGCGGACACCCCATAACAGTGGTTATTCTATCATTAGATTATAACAAGCCAGTAAAAAATATGAATTTCTGTTTTACCACTCTGGTTAACAAGGAGTCCAAAATGCAATCTCCTTAGGCATTCCAGACCTTGACTCACCACCTAGACAGCAAATGTTATGATAAGTGGATTTTATGATGATAAGAGGAAGCTTGGTCAGACGACTAAGGAGGATTATTAAAAACATTGCTTGAGCGACAGGAGTGAAATCAAGAAGGCCAAATCACAACTGGAGTTGCAGCTAGCAAGGGACATGAAGGGTAACAAGAAGGGTTTCTACAGGTTTGTTAGTAACAAGAAGGAGGTCAGGAAAAGTGTGGGCCTCTTATAGAATGGGGGAGACCACCTTAGTAACAGATGTGGAAAAAGTTGAAGTTCTCAATGCTTCTTTTGCCTTTATCTTCACAGACAATGTTGTGTATTGGGTGCCATTGTATATTGGGTTGTCATAGTAATAGAATTAGACCATTAGGGTGGGTTGCCATGGTAATATAACTAGACTATTAGGATGTTAAGTAAAACCGGTTTGGTTGGTTTTAGTTCTTCCCTAATAAAGCCACACATTTTGGGCTCCTCCTTGTGTGTTTGTTTCTAATATCCTTTTGGTTACAAGGACCCTACATAACAGTGACTCACTTCACTCCCTGCCACCCTCTGCCTTTGACCAGAGTAGCATCTCATCCACCTTCCCAGGCTTCCAGTCCAAATCATCTCTGACCACAGGCCACAACTCGTGTCTCACTGCTGATAGAGGCTAATTGTGCTTGTGAAGAATGAAAGCATTATCTACCTTTCTTAAGGAAAAGTGAGGTGCACATCTTGATCTGTTTGATAATATTCAGCCTGACAACAAGGAATTCAGTGAAAGGAGACTAAGAGGGGCTGAGCATGGGGGAACAAACCAGAAACAAGACAATGGCAAAGATTAGATGCTGACAGAGAGAAAAAAAAAAGGACTACTGAAGAAAAAAATGGGGACACTGTTAATTAGAGAATGTCTACCTGCCAGGCTCCATCTAGTCTAGCAAGGTTTATTCTTCCCAGATCTGAACCTGTGATCTGATGGAACACTAAACCATTAAAGGCCCCAGTCGGGCGGGGGGGGAGGGGTGTGCAGGCAGTGGTGACTGGAGATGTGTGTCTGACAAAGAGAACTATAAAGAATATTGCATAGACTGTCTGATCTTTTCAAACCAGGAACAAAGGGTCTGAAACTTATCCAATACTGCAGGGAAAGAATAAAGTGGAGGGTAATAACCAGGCATATTGACCCTTTGTTATTTTAACCCTTTTCCTTCTTTGCTATGCACATCTGAGTGAGTAAATAATTTTTTGTTCTGAAGACATTGCTTTTGAGTCCCTTAATCATCCAATAGCCACGAACTCTGAAGAAAGGATGGGTGAGGTTCTGTGGCCTGCAATACACAGAAGGTCACACTAGATGATCATGATGGTCCCTTCTGACTTTAAAGTCTAAGTCAAGAGATGTTTTCTTGCAGTTCCAATTACAGTTGGACTTGTCATGTTTCCACAATTGAGAAACAGGGGCTGCAACTCAGAGATCCAGTCTCAGAGTGCTTAGATGTGGTGTTTCATCCTTGAGAGGTGAAGGAGGTCAATCCCAATAGATGTTTTTGAGAGGAACTAAAAGGAGGCCAAAGCATAGCAATCCCTGTGACATTGGTCCTTTCAGATTGCCAAAAAATGCTGAGGAAAGTGTTGGTATATTATTGACCTGTAGATACAGGAATAACACTGTTAACTTATAGATTGACTTGTAGATGCAGAAATAACACTAAAGCAGTGGTTTTCAAACTTTTTTTCTTGGGGTCCAATTGGAAAAAATCATTTATGCCTGTGACCCAACAATTACAACTTTGAGCAATTCATTCCAGTCTTTTGGCGACAGCAGCAGGAGGTGCCATGACCCCAGTACCTAAAGGTCTGCGACCCACTACTGGGTCCCAACCCTATTTTGAAAACCACTGAACTAAAGAAATAACACTGATACAAGCTCAGATCTTGCCCCCAATAACACCATGTAGATTTCAAATAAGAAAATGAATTAATATTTAAAACATAATGTTCTTCAATCTTCATAGCTTGCTCATATATAGAAATAGATTTTTAATTAAGTAGAACTTCTCATTTAATAGATCAAAAATAAATTGAGAGAGGATATAACAAAATAAATAGGGATGTCATTCAATCCAAGAAAAGACAACTGTCCTAAACTAAAAAAGCTCCCAGAAGACTTCTTTTAAAAGTGCAAAGAAGTGTTAATAGTTATTTTTAAATAAAAATATGTCCAGACGTTGGACAAACTATCCTTTCCAGATAGCATAAAAATAGTTCTTATTAGTTATTCTAGTGCTGGGGAAATATCAGATAGTTGCTCAAACTATCTTTGATAAATGTAGACTCCAAAATATTGGCAAAGATTTTGGCAAACAGATTTACAATGGTTCTCTCGAGCATTATTCACCCTAACCAAGCAGAATTTATTAAAAATAAGTTGTCATGTAATAATGTGAAACAGTTGTTAAATATAATTACTTTAGGCAAGAATAAATTAGAGCCAATAACCACTGTCTCTTTGGATGCTGAAAAGGCATTTGATTTGACAGAACTGGTTGAAAGTTTCTTTTCTACATGTTATAGCAGTGATAG
The DNA here is from genome assembly GCA_007922175.1 of Pelusios castaneus. Taxonomy (NCBI): domain Eukaryota; kingdom Metazoa; phylum Chordata; order Testudines; family Pelomedusidae; genus Pelusios; species Pelusios castaneus. The sequence continues at coordinate 3,082,092 of ML685951.1, forward strand.
TGGTTTGGGGTGTGTAGTTTCTGACACGAGTTTCCTTAATTGGATTGAACTTCTATATAACAAAGCATAGGCATTTGTATCTACAAACAGGCAGGGGTTAAAGTAAGGGGGAACGCACTGGAATGCAGTTCTGGGGCCCCCAAATTTGAGGGGCCAGTTCTGGGGCCCCTAAAAATAGAAAAATTGGGTGGAACGCATGTTCCGCCCTGCCCTGGCTGTTGGCAGGTCCTACACCCCACCATTGTTAATCACAATGCGTATTGTGTTATGCAGTGTTTGCTAGTTTGTGACAATAATTGCTATGGACATAAACGCCATATACAATTATAAATATTTTTATGGAGCGATAACCGATGCATGTGGTACTGAGAAATGGTTACAAATATCTACCTGAGCTGGGGCCCGCACATGCATGAAGGGGGCCCAGACAATATGGGAAGGGGGCCCGGAGATTAGGAGGGTTCCAGGGCCCGTCAAATTACACTTTAACCACTGCAAACAGGATAACATCAAAGCCTTTTAGCCCTTAGAGAAGAACATGTCCAAGATACTCTTTCTTCACTGTCTTATTTTATATAGTCTTAAGCCTCTGACTGCCAGATGCTGGAATTGGACGACAGGGGATACATCATTTGATAATTTATCTGTTCTGTTCATTCCCTCTGAAGCATCTGGCATTGGCCGCTATTGGAAGACAGGCTACTGGGCTAGATAGACCATCGGTCTGACCCAGTATAGCTGTTCTTCTGTAGAACCACAGACTGCAGCAATTTGACAATAATAGTGACTGTTTAGATGCCAAAATAAGTGCACATTAATATAAATAACTAATGTAAACTAACAACACTTTACTACTCATTGTGAAACTAAGAACAAATGGCTTCAGCAACATTAAAACTTGTCAGAGAATATAGATCTTTTGCTAATACCAAAATAAATTGGATTAAAGTGGAAATTTGACCAGTCTCCAGTGATTGCATCAAAGCATACTTTGAAAGATGGAATTTCAAATGGGCCCCAAGGGGATTAAAGTATTTGGGTTTAAAATATTTGGTTTTTTATTTTTAAATAATGTTTTAAAAAACTGTTTTATTTTTAAAAGTGACATCAAAACAACTTAAGTTGATAGGAATATCTGAGTCTTGGACTATGAGAGAAAATAAATCTGATAAATCTGAATACGCTTCCTAGAACATTAGACTCTCCACTGGTTTGCCTCTTGTATAGTCATTCAAACTTGTGTAAGCTGAATCTGATTCTGATTCACCAGAGACTTTATGCCAGTGCTGCACTACTGTCACCATGGAAACCAAATTTAGTGTGCACTGTTCAGGATGTATCAGAATTACTGGGAATCAACAGTGTGAAAATCAGTGAAAAATTGGAGTAACGCTATGACAAACTAGGCTGAGTGTGTACAAAGTGGATGTAAAATGCTACCATGCTGATTTGATAACATTTTATATTAAATAACTAACAAAGGTGCAAGAGAGGAGAGACGCAGGACTTATCTGTATGCACTGGCTAACCCTTAAAGACACCTTATAAATACTATAGAGAATCTAAAAATAGTGATTGGGAATTTCGTAGGAGGTCTGAAAAACTTCAGACAGACAGTGTAAAGATGTGTATTGTTTCCTAAAATTAAGGCCTACTGTATCATAGCTGATGGTCACAGGAGTGGGAGACTCCAGATTTGTCTCTAATAGATTATTTTGACTCTATTCTTCTGAAATTAATATTCAACTGTATACATTATGGACTACATTTGCTATTGTAAGCCATGCTTTGGGTTCTGCTTAGTTGCTGCAAAGAGACCAGAAAGCAATTGGATCTCCCCAGCTATTCTCCTGCAGATAGACTGTCTCAGGAGCTACTGGCTGCAGAAAGACTTTCAGTGAGAAATGATTACATCAAGAATGCATGAAAGGAGTTCATGGACTGGTGATGCCAAGAGCATTGTACATCTGCTGTGGGGCCCTAACCAGGTTTGCCAAAAACACCTCAGGACAAGCAGATCTTCTCAGAGAGGGCCCACCTCTGTGCCTGCTGAGCAACTGACCCTGATCGGGAAGACAAAGAGGAGTCAGGAGGTATTGGTGAGCACCTTCAGCCCTCTGTGACCTCATGCCAAACACAGGACTTGGAGGGCCATAGGACCAAGACCATGGAGAAGGACTAAGAATGGAGAAGTTGGTTGACTCAGGAAAGACTGAGAGGCGCATTAGGAGATACACCAGGACATAGACTCATAGAAGATTAGGGCTGTAAAGGACCTCAGGATGTCATCTAGTCCTACTCTATGCTCAAATTAGGACCAACCCCACCTAAATCATCCCAGCCAGGGCTTTGTCAAGCCATACCTTAAAAACCTCTAAGGATGGAGATTCCACCACCTCCCTAGGTAACCCATTCCAGTGCTTCACTTCCCTCCTAGTATCTTAATATCCTAATAATTAGTTTCCTAGTAATATGCTAATAATTAGTTTCCTAATATCCAACTTATACCTCCTCCACTGCAACTTGAGACCATAGCTCCGAGTTCCGTGATCTACTACCACTGAGAAAAGCTTAGTTCCATCCTCTCTTTCAGGTAGTTAAAGGCCACTATCAAATTCCCCCTCATTCTTCTACTCTGCAGACTAAACAAGCCTAGTTCCCTAAGCCTCTCCCCATAAATCATATAGTCCAGCCCCCTAATTATTTTTGTTGCACTCCTCCAGACTATCTCCAAATTGTCCACATCCTTTCTGTAGTGGGGGGCCCAAAACTGGACAGAGTACTGCAAATGAGGCCTCACCAGTGCTGAATAGAAGGGAATAATCACTTCCCTTGATCTGCTGGCAGAGCTCCTACTAATGAAGTCCAATATGCTGTTAGTCTTCTTGGCAATCAGGGCACACTGTTGAGTCATATACAGTTTCTTGTTCACTATAACCCCCAGATCCTTTTCTGCCAAAGTGCTGCCTCACTAGTCAGTCCTTAGTTTGTAGCCATGCATTGGATTCTTCTGCCCTAAGTGGAGGACTCTGCATTTGTCCTTGTTGAACCTCATGACATTTTTTTGGCTCAATCCTCTAATTTGTCTAAATCAGTCTGTATCCTATTCCTGCCCTCCAGTGTATCTACAACTTCCCCCAGCTTAGTGTCATCTGCAAACTTGGTGAGGGTGCAATTCACCCCATTCTCCAGATCATTAATGGATTGCTAAGCACCTTTCAGGAGACAGCCTATAAAGACTTGCCTGACATGTGCCTGATTCAGGCACAAAGGCTTGAAAACATAAATATTATTACACTAAAGGCTGATAAGCTCATAAAGAGTTATGAGGTGACATTCTAGAGAACAGCTGCCAGGAACACCTGCTGAGCCAGCTGGCCTCAAGGAAGTTAGCCATCTGTCTCTAGTCAGGTATATATGTTCATCATCCCCTGAGCATAGACTTCAAAGTATTCTGATCTGTTCCCCGATAATGCAATATTCACACTAATCCAAATAGAACTAATTAGGTCTTTAATGTATTGTTTTCCTTAATTTTAAACCATTATAATGATTTTATATTAATGTTCTCCAAAGCAGAAGGTAGGTTTGCAGTGCCCCGTAGACTCAGAAGGTACCAATACAATCATTTAATCTGACCTCCAGCACAATGCAGGCCAGAGAAACTTACCCACCCACTCCTGTACTAAACCTCTAACCTATGACTGAGTTATTAAAGTCCTCAAATCATGGTTAAAAGGTACAGAGAATCCACCAACAGGTGAGCCATGCCACATGTTACAGAGGAAGGCGAAAAACCCCAAGAACCTTTGCCAATCTGCCCTGGAGGAATATTCCCTCTCAACCTCAGATATGATGATTAGTTAAACCCTGAGAATATGGGCAAGACTCAGATGCCAAACACCCCAAACAGCGTTCATTGGAAATGTGAGATGTCCATGAATCAAAGTAGACTTCGGTCCCCTTGACAAATAACCTACAGTCAAGCAGTGGTGTCACTGGTGCTGGGCAAGTGCCCTGAGTCCCCGAATTTGGCGGGGACCTAGGGCCCAGCCCCCGCGACCACCAGAACCAGCCTTGGCCATGGCTGGGAGCTCGCCGCCCGACCACCACCTAACCCAGCCCCGACCCCAATGCCAGCCTCAGCCTCAGCTGGGAATGGGGGCGCCACCGGTAGTGGTGGCCTAATCCGGCCCTGGCCAAGGACCCAGGGCCCAGCCACCACCTGCTGGCAGCAGGATCCAGCCCCAGAGCCCCGTCTGAGGACCTGGATGCCAGTAGGTGGCGGCAGAATCTGGCCACTGGAAAGAGCCCAATCCAGCCCCCAGGACCCAGAGCCACTGGTGGTGGGATCCTGATCCAGACCCAGGGCCAGATCGGGCCCCAGGACAGGGGTGGATCAAGCCCCAAACCTCTTCTCAGGGCAGCAACAACCTTGCTACCAAGGTTTATATACTGAATGTCTAATTTTAAAGACACTATCAAATATCTTTAGGAAAAACTGGACCTTAATTTTGATGCTGTAAATATTTCTTCTTACTGTCATCTCAGCACGACCACTTAAAATGGGATCTGATGCCCTTAAAGCATTCCTCTGTGGAGACGATATGAACTGAAGCCTTTCTGCTCTATTCAGCTAAACTCTGAGTGACATGGAGGGACCCACTGTTTGTGGGGAAAAGTGTCGTGTGCTTGAAAAGTCCAGGAATTTATATATGAAAATATTTTGCTATGTTGGAAGGACTTGATAGAGTGAATGAACAATGTACTAAAAAGCTCAAGAGAAACTTTTTGCAGAAAAACAGTCAGAATAGACATAGAGTGACAAAAGAGGCTGCTTATGTGTAGATCACAATCAGGGATCTTATTTCTATTCAGGGGGAGGGGGAAGTGGGCAAGGGAGCTGTGACCTGGGCTGTCCCTAGTGGGAGCCAAACAGGGTGATTACCGTGGGCCCCGCGGTTACGTGGGTCCCGCGCTGTCCCGCTCCCAGCGGGGCAGTGCAGGGCCCGCACATGCCACAGCCCCTCGTCCCACGGCTGCCACGCTGCCTTTGGCAGCAAGCCGAAGGCAGCGGGGCGGGGCAGGAGGGCTATGCCTAGCCCCTGGTCTGGCCCTCCCCGCCCCAGGGCAGAGCAGGCAGGCCCAGGGGTGGAGCACATGGGGTCTGGCCTCTGGGCCAGGCTCCCCACACGGCTGGCTCCCCCCTGTAGGCGGCTTCAGCCTCCTGGCCCGGGGCCAGGGCCGTCGGCTCCCTCCCACAGCCAGCCTCTGGAACCGGGACCGGAGCTGGCTCCAGCTCCCACCCTCCTCCCCCTGCAGGCGGCCTCAGCTTCCAGGCACGAGGCCAGGACCAGAGCCAGCTCGCCCCCCATGGCAGGCGGCCTCGGCCTCCCGGCCCAGGGCCGGAGCCGGCTCCCCTCCGCAGGCGGCCTCCTGGCCCGGGGCCAGAGCCAGCTTCCCCCCACAACAGGTGGCCTCGGCTTCCCGGCCCAGGGCCGGCTCCCTGGGGGACGGAGCTGGCCGGTCAGCCTGCACACACCCCTCCAGCATGAGGGGCGGGGTCCCGCTTTGGCCAGTTGGCCCTGGGCCTCGCTCCCCCCATGGAACAGCCCTGGCTGTGACATCCCACTTCATAGTCTATCTTGAATTTTTTAAATGTCCATATAGAAAGGCTTGCTTTACCATTGTGTTGCCAGATTTACGCTTATTCCAGTGGAATCATAGAAGTATACAATTAGTGTAACAGAGTGGTGAGCCATGCCCTGTACAGTTGTTTATAAATTAGGTGCTATATAAATGCCAAAGAGTGCCAGGCTTACTCCAGATTTAACTAGAATTAAGAAAATGCAGAGGAATCATGGTAATAAAATCCCACATGACTCGCTGCTGTGTTTAGTTTAGTTAAAATATATACCAGATTGTGGCGGGGACCTCCAGGAGCCCTTTTATTTTTTTTCCTGGTAGTCTTTGCTGCCTTCAAAGTAGAATGCAGTTCTCACCAGAGCTCTTCAGCACTATTTCATGTATCTGTCAGGAGGGTCACTGAAGAAGGCTGAGAGTTCAGCTTCTAAAGCATTTTCCCATTTTTCTGGTCCAGTGTTAAGGAACTAAACTCAGGACTTGGTTTCAGATTTCCCACATGACTCCTATTGGTCTGGCAGGGTAGCCCTAACTCTTTTTCTTCTTCTTTTTTTTAATGAAATTGAAATAATCTCTGTCCCCTAATGATTTACAGCGGATTGCTGAGAAATCTCAATTCTGAGCCCTCCCACTTAGTTTGGTTGCACCTTCCAAGAACCAATAAGAGCTTCTTCTTTGTCTCTCATCAAGATCCACGCCATCACTAGCTACAACCTGCCTTTTCTTACTTAGGTCCCTAAACCCACAAACGGAAATGTTACAAACATTATTCTAACTTCCTCAAGGAAAATACTGTTCTTGTGATCTCTTCTTATTGTCTGGGTAATTTAGCAACCCTAGAACCAAGAAACCTTCTAAGAGTTTTAAATAATGTCCAGATCATATATGGAAGAACATCTAGCAAAGAAAGCAAATAAAACTAGGGCAGTGGAGTGGTATTTATAATAAGGAAGTTCTAGGCACAGTTTTAAAGTGCAGTAATAGTCTGAAAAATGACTCTAAAAAGATTGTCTGCAGTTGGCTACATTTGAAGCTATACTGTAACTTTCACAGTCTGTAAGAGGGAGCATGTACTTGTGCCAGCTGAGAAGCAGACAAGAGAACCAATTATGACTCAGTCGCAGCTTCATACTCTACTCCCTACTGGCTCTTGGGAGAGAGTAAAGTTACTTCACTCACCATGAGCCTGGCCAGCCACCCTGGGCAGCAGTAGAAGGGTGAAGCCATGGCTCCGCCCACTCCACACCTCTACAGCCCTTCCTCCACTCTTGCTTGTAGCAGGAAGTATTTGGCAAGTTGGCTCTACTCTTTACACTAGAGTTGAAGTCACAATCTGAGCAGGGATCAGAGGAGAGGTGGAGTAAAGGCTGAGTAAAGGCTGGCCCACAATGACTATATTAAGTTTGCTCCCTTGACAAATTAAAAAGAAGCTTTGCAACTGCAGGTGCTGCCAAGTAGAAGCGGAACTGAGTATGGGGCTTGGTTCTTTTGCACTTGCACAGAGTTGATAATACAGACCATGCAAATGGAAAGTACTTAACAGGTTTGCTAATGATACAGAGGCAAGGACCAAATTCAGCTTGCTCTACTGTTGTTCCATTGGCTTTGCTGGGCTAAAAGGAGGAAAGACTAGTAAGAATTGATTTGCATCACACCTATAAAGGGGTGCAAGATGTTCAAGACAGAAGGTGGGAATTTTGCCATTGACATCAGTGGAGCCAAGATTTCAAGTTTTTATAAGGAAGATCCTGGATCCTACCCCAAACTAAGGTTTCTTTGTGCAAAAACTGGCATGCAGCAAAAACAATTGTCAATTAATCATCTGATTGAATTAGCCTGTTTTTCTTGTTCCTGAATTATCTGCAAACAGGCTTTGACTTATGCAAATACATTGGTAATTCATAATTGTCCAATGAATAGGACTTTTTGTGAACTCCACTATTTGTCACTTTGACTAGTCATCATGGTGTACAACCAATCATCTAAGTAACCCATTACTCTTTCTACTCCCTGATTGGCTAACAGAAACAGTTTAAAACAGAAAATACTCTTGTTCATGCATTAATATGCCTGTTGGTATTTGACTCTGATTAATTTTATAAAAAATAGCCATTTTGCCTCTGCCTTCTAGACACATCCAGAAAAAAACCCTTGCACAACATTCCTGAATAGGAGTATGAACACAGAGATATTCAGAATTTAAATTTCTGTGCATAAATGGTCTTGTGTAGCTTTCACCCACTTCTGCTGATGTCTGTGCAAATATGAAGTAGCTACAACAAATGCAGCAATTTTTTCCACATTACACTATTCATATCCCTCTCCTGTGAATGACTGGGCCACCCCTGAAAAGTATAACCACAGATAAGTTTCCATGATGATTCAGTCCTTGAACTCTACTTTGAAACAGACAAGTTGGAGTGTAGTAGTTTCTGTGATGTGGATATCTGTCCACTAGGTGCTGGCCAGGACCTCTTATTCATTTGGCCATCAAATATACATTAGATGCTACATTCAAACTGTGACCTAGAAATGAAATGCCATTACCAAGCTCAACAGCCATCTAGTCTCCTAATCAACTATCCTTTATCATAGTAGAAAGCTATCCTGGATACTGAACATCTACAGAAAAAGAAATTAAGAGAAAGAAAACATATTACAGAAAATGAAACTGCTTTGTGTATTCCAAAAATAAATGTTTATATATCATAGTTTTGTTCTGCTACTAAATTAGTCTTAATCTTTTTTAGTCAATTTATGTTCTTGTTGATAAAAATGGTTAGAGAAAAGAAAACCACATATTAAATTCTACAATGAGACCCTGAAATATCTTTAAGACCTTTCAGATTATCAGAGAGGAAATGTGCTTTGTTACTTATGATTACTTAGCTCAGTTTAGACTGGGAAGTGGAGAAACTATTGTTTGCCAAGAGACAGAAGAAAGATGAATTACGTGAAATACATCATATTCATAAACAAGCTAGTTTGTATCAGTTATATGCTTTTCTTTAAATAGTATTATTCTGATGGTCCCAAGAGAACATCCTTGAATACTATCTCCTTCCTACCCCATCCATCAATATAAAAACTTCATAGGTTTTTAATGAAGTAGGTGCAAAACCTCCATACTGAAACGGTATGAGGCGGGAGGAGGGGAAATGAGCCACCCAGGGAGTGTTCTGTCAGCCCTGCTTTTCTTGGAAAAGTAGCTGATTTAATATGAGCAGCTGCTGCTAACAAACACATAAACTGTCTCTTTATAACTTGGTTTTACTATATGTCAAACCACAACTGCAAATATTTCCATTTAGATAATGCAAGTGCAATCTGATATGGTTTAGGGGCCTCACTTTATTGCTGTTTTATCACACAGCTCAGTCGGGGTTTCTTTGAGCGGGTGCGCTGCCCCAGAAAACTTGCCAAATTGAAAAGATCATAATTATTTGACTTACTCTATAAAGCAATCTAATAATTTATGTAATCTTATAACTACAGAGAGATTATTTACAAAACATACTGTTGCTAAGTGAGGCTTTCTGCTTTATTCATCGATATTCTCTAGTTCTAAATCAATGACATGCTATTTTCCCAGTTTAAAAAGCAAATCTTACCTGCATGGAACAACAAATTTCAAATCCTAAACTGCTTGAGAATATTTGTTTTATTGATACTATACTAAAAGCAAAATTGTGTCCTCCAATGCATCTATGCACCTCTTATCGAAGTAAATAGGAAGATGCAAGCATCTGACAAACAGCATTTGATCTCCTTTTAATGTACTCCTGTAATTCTCATTAATGTGCATAAGAGTTATACAACCTAGTGGAGAAAACAGGACCCAGTCTAGAGCCGGGGGAAATATTAGAATCATACTTAGGAAAATTCAAGTTTTTGAATTTATGGATGGTCTAAACATGTAGCCATGTTTCCTGTGAAATTTTCCATGACAGTAGAAAATGTCACTATCATTGGATATACAATTTTTGCACTATCTGGATGTCACTGAAATCTGTCCAGAGGCAGATTTTTCTCATATATTTCAAATTTTGAGCTGTTATTAGTCACATGGTGGAAGTCACGTGGTATTTATTCTGCTTTTCTGAGGGGCTTAGTTTGCCCCCTTGGCTATGCTCAAGATATTTTTGCAGAAGATATTTTATTTATTTCACTGATGGAGGGGGAATGCAGCTTGCTTGCTCTCTGAACTCATCAGGAAAAAAACACAGCTCAGAATCTCTTTTTATTTATGCTGATGTAAATCGAGGGCTATTTGTGTAACTTGCTTTCCTCTAGCAATCACTCTCTGGCATTTAAGAGGTAGATCTGGCCTGTGTTATACAAAAGGTCAGACTAGATAACCAACAGTGGTTCCTTTGAATCTATGAATCTGTAAGCCCTTGATCTCGGGCCTATATTCCTTTTAGTTAGGGGCAGCATCAGGGAGTGATTCAATGTCCTCTCTGCTGAAGTGGCAAGAGGAGACCCAGGCCACTTACCTTTGCACCTGGCACCAACCAAATCTTCAGTCTATGGAAATGGAAGAGTGACAAGGTAACAAGTGTGAAAAATCAGAACAGAGAGTAAGGGGTAATATGTGCTTATGTAAGACAAAGCCCCAAATATAGGAACTGTCTCTATAAAATCAGGACATCTGGTCACCCTGAAAATGGCAATTTACCTATTTGGAGACACTTCTACCCTGAGGACCCTGGATAAGGCAACGTATCTCTCATCTAGGAAAGGCATAAGTGAGGCTTCCTGTCATTTCCTGGAAAACAATAGCTGGCACAAGAGATGGGGCACATAATGGGGGGAAGGGTCTGTCACAGGTCCTCTTGTGATGTTGAGGGGTGTTGTGTGATGATGGAAAGTTGCTGGAGTGGGTGGTGGCTAAGTGTTTAATATTTATTAATCAATATTTAATTCACGTTTGTCCCAACCTGTTGAGGATTTCTCCTCACTAAATTAATACATTGTTTCACAACAGTAAGGCTGGCTCACTGTATGCTTTCAAATTATTTTATTAGGCTGGATTATTTCCTGCTTTCATATTGTTTGAGGGGATTGTATATGACAGAAGAGTTTTTGTTTGTTGGCATTTGCTAATATGGTTTGACTGGCATGTTGTGGTGGTTCTAGTATAATTGGGCCAGCACTTGGGAACATGTGACAAATGTCAAATCGTGTAATATCAAGGATATCTGAAGGAATGAGCCAAGACCACATTGTCTAAAAACCCAATCAATTTCTGAGCAGCCTGAGCTCTCACAGCAGCTCCCGCCTTCCATAGAGCTAGCAACAGGCAGCATCATCCTCCACAGGAACATTGTTTCCATTCCATTCCCTCCCCTTTCTCTCAAACCAGACCCACCAGCATTTCAGCTGTTTGGAGGGGAGAAGCACATTACCACTTAAACCAGTGATTCCCAACCTGTGTTCCGGGGGCCAAAAGTGGCCCTTGGGGCTTTCAAAGTGGCCCTCGGCTGCCCTCTGGCTGATTGCCCAATGAAGTCACTGCTAAGGAACCAGATGAAGTGTGTTTCTGCAGGGCTAAAAGACAGATGCAGGCTGCTTGCTGCAGTCAAGCGGACAGGAGATTAGCGTTTCCAACCCCCTGGATGTAGCAGGGAGCACTGCAAAGTACTCTGTCTGGCTCCATAGGTGCTAGAGTCCTTGCTGGAGCCAGAAGCAGGGAAGGGGAGCATTCATCTTCCATCCCCCTGGCTGCAGAAGGGAGCCACTGCCTTGGGACCCAGATAGAGTGCACAGAGCTGCATGATGCATGTGGTTTCCCTGCTGCAGCCAGGGAGCAGGGCTGGATTATCAAAGGAGCTTTAGAGGCCTAAGCCCCAGGCCCTGGCCAAAAGGAGGCCCCAGGCTCCAGCCCCTAAAACCCCTATGAAAATCTGCAGCTCCCCACTCAGTGCCAGGCTGGCGCTGCCTATGCTCTGGCCCACACCCAGCTCTCTGCTGCTTCGGGCCCTGCCATGCTGCATGACAGTTGGCATCTCTCCTGCGCCTCCAGCAAACTGGCTGGAGTGGTGGGAGAGTGACCTCAGGGTCTACCCCCCAGTGATGGTGGGGGTGAGGCAGGGCCCGGCCCTGAGGTGGGGGGCCCAGGTTGGGGGCCCTGTGGTGGGGTCAGGGACCCCAGGAGTGGGGACACCATGGTGGGGGGCAGCCCAGGGCCCCGGGGCTGGTTAATCTGGCCCTGCCAGGGAGAAGGGAGATCAGTGAGCAAGGAGGCAAGCTACTTTTCTGGGGGGCCTGCTGGTGGAAGCTGGTGGCCCTTCAGGGCTATAAAAATGGTGTCTGTGGCCCTTGAGCCAAAAAGGTTGGGAACCACTGACCTAAACAAAATAGCTATCATTCACTATTAGCCATATGGTGCCAACTGTATTCTAGGTGCTTTACTAACAGGGTTGAAAACCAGGCAAAGCAATGTGGTTGAATAGTGTTGATAAACATGCCTCTAGTTAATTCTTCAATTTTTATTTTCGCTTTGAGTTTAGTATATGATATTTTCAGACAGTTACTCATTAAAGTTCCTCTGCAGAGGACAGGAAGGCTGGAGTTTGAGTGCCTTTTTGAAGAGACTTGCTTTAAGGAGGAGTGAGTGAAGATATGTTGGACTAGGTCAGGTGTTGCAAGTGTATGAAGCTGTGGGAGGAGGAAATGAAGGAATAATTTAATAATGTAGGTTGCAGAGGCAAGGGGGTATTGGGCAGAGATGGGGCACTTGCTGGTTGATTCTCTGTATTTTAGAGTCTTTAAATCATGATTTGAAGACTTTAGTAACTCAGTCATAGGTTAGAGGTTCATTACAAGAGTGAGTGGCCTGCATTGTGCAGAAGGTCAGACTAGATGATCATATTGCTCCCTTCTGACCTTAAAGTCTATGGCTATGTCTACACTTAAAAAGGTAAGTCGACTTTATAAAGTCGACTTAATGAGGTTAACTTTAAGTTGACTTAAAGTGGACCTTATTAAGTCAACTTAACATAAGTTGACTTAATTTTTCAAGTGCAGATGTGGCCCCTTTTCAACCTTATTAAGTCGACTTAACGTTTTAAGTCGACTTAAAAAGGTCCACCTAGGCACTACTCCATGTCTCCACTGGCTTAAGTCGACTTAATAAAGTCGACTTAAGTGCTAGTTTGAATTAAAATGAGGTGTTATTAATTCGAACTAACTTTTCCTTAATTTGACTTAAGGAGCAGCTTAAGTCGAATTAAGGAAAGCGTGTAGTGTAGACGTGGAGTAAATTAAGTTGACTTAAGCCTCCTTAAATTGACTTAATTTGTAAGTGTAGACACACCCTATGAGTCTATGAGTATAAATCCTAGTCTACACTGTGGGGCTAAATTGATGGGAGATTACTGACTTACCTCACTGTCGTCTTACTTGGCTGCGTCGACCGGCAATGCTCTCCTGTCGACGTAAAGTTATTCCACTTGGAGGGGTGGAGTTACTGCATTCACAGGAGAGCACTTTGGGGATCGATTGAGCAGGTCAATATAGACAAGCCCCAAGAGAAGGTGAGACTAGAGAGGTAGGAAAAAGCTAAGTTATTCAGAACTGAAATCAATGGCCAGAAATAAAATTGAAAGTAAGACGGAAACAAAAGGATTTGCTTTTTAAAAAAATATATTCTCCTTATTCAGGAGCAGGCAAGACTTATTTATAAGATAAAAGGAGACTACTCTCAGAGATTCACAAATGAATCTGACCAGTTCTAATCAAGTGGCTTTGAGGAGTGTGCAAACACCTCAGAATTAATTTGTATAAATAGATTCTCCAGTGGCTTGTCTTCATATTTGCAGCTCTGGGAAAGGACATTCATTTTTGACGAGGCAGAAAATTTGTACCAGCTCCTGTCTGAATTTATTATTTTACAGATCATATTGGTCCCTTCTGACCTTAGAGTCTATGAGATCTCCATTGGCATCTCTCCTATGCCAGCCTGTGTGTAGGGTACAGGTCATGAGGATCAGGAATGCTTTCAGTACACTACACTACAGGAGTCTGGTGGGGAATAGGTTACCTTATCAATTGCAGATGCTGTTTTGTGGTGCAGATGTGCACACACTTTGCTGTCTAAAATCTGGCTGTGACTTCAGTTTGCTGCTTGTGACTGATACTGATCTCTTTTTTCTGTTGTTTGGTTGTCACAGGGTATGTCCACCCCCTCATCCTGGCAGGGAAGTTCAAGGGGATAAGAAGGGTGATGTGGCACCCCTGCATGTATAGTCTACCGGATTGGACCTTGTCCCGGGTCCTGCAGGTCTGAGGCCTACTGACTGCCTCCAAAAATGGACAGCACAGCCTAGTGCCATGGGTTAATAGCTAGGACAGTGGGCCCTGGCAGCCAGAGTTGTTAGTCGCCCTTAGATCATGGCAGCAAGGCCTCCTGGCAAGAGATAGCAGTCACCCTGGGATCCATGCAGTGGGACCTAGCAGCCAGAGTCAATAGATGCCCCTGGATCAGGGCAACATGGTCTAGCAGCCAGAGTCGCTAGCTGCCCTGGGATCAAAGCAGTGTGTTCTAGCAGCCACAGTTAGTAGTTGTGCTGGGGTTAGGGCTGTGTGGCCTGTGGTCCATATGGATACTGGGGCAGCCCCCTGGGTTGCGGGGGGAGGTTGGCACCTGGGGTAAGGGAGCTCAGGTCTTCCCTGCTCCACCGAGCCCCAGCCTAGGGCCCTATTAGTGTCAGGGCGGTTTCTCTCCTCACCCCTGATTACACCATACAAGACCCCTGGACTATTTCCTACCAGCCAGTCAATGAGGGGTCGTCCCTTGGGTCTCCAGGCCATCCGGGTTTCCCTTCTGCACCAGTGCCATCCACCTCTCCCCTGGGTCGTAGGGCCTCCTAGCAGCTGACAAAAGGTGGCCGGACTCTGGTGAAGTCTCCCAGCTTCCTGGCTCCCACCACTGGGGCTAAAGCAGCTCCTGGCTTGGAGCCTCCTGCACACCTCCTCCCTTCTCAGTGGCCAGTCTAGAATGAGCAGGGTTGCTTCCTTTTAAGCTAGGACATCAATTGGAGCATGCCCAGCAGAATCTGGGTGGCGGAACATCCGCCGCCCATAGTGTGGGCTTAACTCCTTCAGTGTGAGGGCAGGGCCGGCCTGTCACACCGGTCTAAATTATACTTCAATTATCCCATGTCCCTCTTACTTTCTTTGAGGTTGTGGGAAATGGTGGCAATTGTGTCTTGAATTAGTCACATTCTCTACTGTTGAGTCAGTGAGTTTGTTGAGGAAAACCACACAGCAGACACAAGGATTAGTGGTCAGACCACTTACTGTCTGTGTGAGGATGCCAGCAGAGTGACCTCTGCGTGAGGAAACTTGGGTAAAAGGAAAGGGATCAGTAACAGCATACCAAAGTTCTTTCCCTCACCAATCCTCCCTCCATGTCCACAACACACATAAGTAATACGTCAAAGGTGGTTGCTGCGAAACTTGCAATTGAAATTCTGCAAGCCAGATTTGTTGACTCGAGTTGGCTGTTCTTGTTTTTGAGTTTCAAAATGAAAAATAACCATTGTTGCCAAATTTAAGGAACATCATATTTAAAACAAGATGTTAAATTATGAGTGAAATATCACCTTCTTCTCTTCCATTTTTATCATTTAGGGAAATTGGTGTAAGCATGTGTAAGGATAATATTTCTCTATTTTTAAAAATTCTAAGTTTGTTTGTGCTTGGTGCCATCCACCACGAGTAACTCTAGGGGTTATATCATTTGTTTCCCAAGAATACAGTTAAAATACAGACTTGACTGATAAGCAAAATATTGGCCATCAATAGTTCTTTTGAATCCTTTTTCTATATAAACGTATTTTTGAAGAAAAAGATACAATGTAAGACAAGAATACCAACAATGTACCCCTGAGACAGAGAGTGAAAGAAACAGAGGTGGGTGTATAATAGAAAAGGAGTAGGTGTGTGAGTGTTTAAAAGAACTTCAAATACAGCTCAACAAAATAGCTCACAAGTGAGTAGCACTTTGAACTCCAATCCCTCTGAGACTCTTGAACTCTTGATCACCAACAAAAACGAAAAAGGAGGGTGGGTACATTTTTTTTCCATATACTCAATAACTGTATATTCAAAATACATGCCCGACTCAGCTGAACTTAAGAATACTATTTTTAAAAGCCTTGAACCCCAACGATTCCCCCTTCCTCTTTACCATTTGATACACAGACTGTCCCCAGACTGTGCTCTGAAAGTTAAGGCTTCAGTGCTCACTATAACAAGCATCTGAGATGGCCCAAGTTGGAACCTATGTATCTGCAAAGCCCAACCATAGATCTTGTTATAAATTGCTGCACACTGATGACTGGGGGGCAAAAGAGGGAGGGAAAAAAATATGCTAACAATAGTCCTATGACTTTTATTGTAGCTCCTGGGGTTTGTGAAGTGAAGTGCACCAGTACCAGTCAATGGAAGCATTCTCCTTGCAGAGAAGGAAGCAGAATGTCTCCCAGGTTACTGGGAGGCTTCCCAACTACATTTTCTCCGCCTTTTGGAGAGGTAGCATGAGCTTCACCAACTTCAGTCCACCAGCCACAGTGGAAAAGCTGAAGACCCATGTTCCTCCTCTCCCATGTGGAGCATCTAATACCACTTGCAGAGATTGCACTTCTAAACTCATACAGGTACACTCCTTCTCTCACCCCCAGGCATATTAATGGAGAGTTGGCCATCTGGGCCAATGTCAATTATGCAGAGCTTTCAAACAACTGAAGAGAAAAGGAGACATGTCACCAAAGATTACCTGGACACCTAGTTAATTCCATGACATTGCAGGGGCCTCAGGCATTGATGGCACTTTGGTCTCCCCAATTCTCTCCTGCTAACACATAATTTAGTTTTCTGAGTACTGTGTTGTTTTATTCTAAAGTCGATGGGCATAATATAGAGGTATCTGAGTGAAAATTAATGGCATAAGATACCAAATTGGATAAGATAATGGTCCCTTCTGGCCTTAAATACTACAAAACTATAATCTGAGATGTGGTATGAGAAAATCACCTGGAACACACTCTTAGCTTTTTAAGTGCTTGTGTTCTTGATATATGGCTGGGACATTATTTTTTAAAAAGACAGTCTGGCTACTAATTGTAACTTCCCACTGATACACAGAAATCGCAGTGCATCTGCACTATTATTGTGCATACAATGCTCTGGAGACAAGGTAACTTCCACATTCCCCTTTTTTTCTCCTCTCCTCATGGTGTAAAAATGTGGTCTTTTAAAAAGAAAATTGTGCCTTTAATTTTTTAGCCATGTACACTTATCACCTTATCTCAGGAAGAAGTAAAAGCAATCCCCTCAGAAAGGAAGGGTCTTCAAATGGGGAGAAACTTGAATTATTTGTGAAACAGAATTCCCGCATGGCCAACAGTAGCACAAAGCTATATGCTGAGGCAATTGGCATATCAGTTACATTTGGGGTATTAAATATGACAGTGAATCCTGAACAAACCTTATTTAACTTGTTGAATGTAAAGTACGGCCATGTTTCTTTTCATCCCAAGTGTCCCTTGAACACAAAAATGTTCCATGTTTGAAGAAAATATTTGTCCAGTTGTTTTGATTGCTGAATCCTTTGTCTTCTGGGCAGGATGGATGCACATGGTCTTTAGGAATCACTAAAATATATAGAAATGTACAGAAAACAGGTGCTCAGTAGCAGGCACAAAGGTGTAAAAAGATCCTCGCACTTTGTCTATATCAATATAAAACCTTTCCTGACTGCCACTGACTTGCTGTGTGATATTGAAGAAATCACTCAACTGCATCAGTTTGCATAATAATAGTATTTCCTCAGAGCACAGGTTCATCATTGTGAGACTTTAATGTCTGTAAAGTGTTTGAGAACTTCAGGTGAGCTAATTGAATGAAAAACACTAAAGTTTTCAGAAGTACCCAAATCACTTAGGAGCCTGAAGGGGAGATTTTTAAAGACAAAAATTGCCGTTAGGCACCCATCTCTCAGTGAAAGTCAATGGGGCTTGGGTGGCTAAGTCCGTTTTCAAAAAGTGCCTCAGTGAGTTAGATGTTTCTGAGAAACTTAGGTGCTCTTGAAAATCATATCCATTGTCACTTATCAAATTTTTAAAAATCACATCAGTAAAATCCACTTCTGTAAATAATCTAAGAATAAAGTTGTTCTAATAACATGTTTGCACACTAATTTCTAAATGCATATAGCCCAGAAAGGAAAAAAAAAGGCCTTTGCTGGAAAAAATCACTTCCATAGCTGCTGACCACCAGAATCCACCTGTATCTGTTGGATTCCTGGGAGAGATCACAATTCAGTTCATGCTTGGCTTGTAATTGAACTCAAGAAGCAGATGCCAGGAAGGCCACTATAATTTGCTGCATTTTTCAAATAAGAATTATAATGAGTCCATAACCCACATATACCAAATATATTTAGACTGAAAGCTCCTCACTGCTGTGATTTTGTTATGTATCTGTACATGGTCTCTAGCACAATGGGACACTCCTCTACTGTCTGTGAGAGGAAAGGAAGAACTTACCAAAATTGCCCAGGGATGTGACATAGGAGTCTCCTTCTCTTCAACCCCTCAGCTCCCAAATGATAGTGTAATCAGTAGTACACATTCCTGGCCCTTAAACCAAGGCTAATCCTCTCACCTAACCGTGTGGTTATTCTATGCCTATTGCTATATGTGCAACTCACCACAGAGGGTGTGTCTATACTTACAAATTAAGTCAATTTAAGGAGGCTTGTAGACTCTGCATCTACACTGCTTAAACTTAAACTGACTTGACTTAAACTGCTCCTTAAGTCGAATTAAGGAAAAGTTAGTTTGAATTAAAAACACCTCATTTTAATTCAAACTAACGCTTAAGTCGACATTATTAAGTTGAATTAAGCCAGTGGAGACATGGAGTAGTGCCTAGGTTGAGCTTTTTAAGTTGACTTAAAACTTTAAGTCGACTTAATAAGGTTCAAAAGGGACAACATCTACACTTGGAAAGTTAAGTCAACTTTTGTTAAGTCGACTTAATAAGGTCCACTTTAAGTCGACTTAAAGTTGACCTTCTTAAGTTGACTTCATAAAGTCGACCTAACTTTTCAAGTGTAGACATAGCCAGAGAGACAGACGTATCTAGACTACAGCACGGGATCTGGAGAACTCATATCCATGAGCTATTCTTCTCTAGCTAGTCTGCAATAAGCTCCCAGGGAATATATTTTTTGTTTTACTTTTGGCCTTCTCTGGATGACCGCCACTTGATTAAGCCAGCCCATGATGGCCTTCCAGGATGTGCACAGCCAAGAAGTCATGTATTTTTCTGCTTGCTCTGACCTTAAAACAGCAGGTGGGAAAGGAGATTAAAAACAAGCAAATGACTCTTCTGCAAGAAAAGAGAAAAACAATCCACCTACATGCAGAGACACAGCAGGGACAGAGGTAAAGTTTATTCCTTCCTCCCTACCTTCCAGACTGAACACTCAGGGAGCCCCTGAGTACCTCCACTGCAAATGGAGTCTGAACCCTGATAGAGCAAGTTTGGCTGCTGCTAAAAAATTAACACCTCTTCACAGTCCTGGGACTGTCTCCACCATCACCTTACATCAGCCACAAACTGCTTATTTGTTCCAGGATAGGGTTGTCTGTTGAGAGGGAAGAACATAATTCAACAAACTTCAGATTATAATCTACTTTCTTGGTATTTTCTTTTCCACCATTGCCAATTATCAAAGCCTTACTTCTTTTAAAGCTATCTCCTCTTCGCTGTTTCTTTCATTGACACCAGACTCTCCCAGGTGTGGAATCACTATTCACCTCTATGGAAATGATTGCAATAGCACACAAAGTGGATTGTGATGTTGCATGAATAAATGCACATTTTTGGCAATTTGTGACAGAAAATCTTCAACAGAAACAGTTAAATTATTTTAAACCATTTTGCACCATAAAAAGCTGAAATTATATAAGGCCAAGTCTACACTAGAAACTTTAGTTCCTATAAAAATGTTGATCAGAGGTGTGACTTTTTACGACATTTCTATACTGGCAAAAGCCCCGGTGTCAATACAGATTGGGTTTGTCTACACTTGAAATCCTACAGCGGTTCTGCAGTAGTGCTTCAGAGTAAATATTACCTACACTGACAAGAGGTACTTCACCTCCCCAAGGCTATATCTACACTAGAAAAATTAAATCAACTTTAAGTCAACTTAATAAGGTCGACTTTAAGTCAACCTTATTAAGTTGACTTAACAAAGTCGACTTAACTTTTCTAGTGTAGATGTAGCCCCTTGTCGACCTTATTAAGTTGACTTAATGCTTTAAGTCGACTTAATAAGGTCGATTTAGGTGCTAATCCCCATCCACACTGGCTTTAAGTCAACTTAAGGAATCGACTTAAGGGTTAAGTCGACCTAAAACCAGGTATTATTAAGTCGACTTAAGCTTTTCTTAAGTCGACTTAAGGAAATGCTTAAGTTGACTTAATAAAAGCCCAGTGTGGATGTGGCTTTGTTTAGGTCAACTTAAGCCTCCTTAAGTTGACATAAGTTGCCAGTGTAAACACACCCCAAGACTAAATCAACAGAAGAATTCTTCCATCCATGTAACACTGTCTACACAAGAGGTTAGGTCAGCTTATTTATGTTGCTCAGAGGTTATGGATTTTTCATATCCCTGAGCAACATAGCTGGGTCAACTTCTTAGTGTAGAGCATACCTTACACTGACTTAAAATTACTTTTGCCAATATAGCTTATTTTGCTTGGAGAACTAGCATAAACTATACCAATAAAAGCACTCTTTCGCTAGTTTAAACTTCAACTCCACTAAGAGGAAATGCTGGAATAGGTATACCAGCAAATGCTGTCTACTGTAGACATGGCCTAGGCCTTTTTCTGAACTGTCATATAGGGTCTTTGTTTTGTACTTTTAATCCTTCTTCCCAGAGAGAGACATGACACTGGTATAAACATTGGCTGATACCAGTGGTGAATTTGTCCCACTATTTTCATCTCTGTGTCTAATTCAACAATCCAGTCACTTTTACAAAACAGAGAAATCTCCTGGATTGACTTTAAAATGTACAAAATGGAAAATGATGGGAAATTTACCTCCATGGGTATCTTGGGCACATAGTTATTTTAAATAAAACAGACAAAGGTATAAAATAGTTTTCCTTTGAAATAGGACATCCAATGTGAGAGACTAATGTTTCAAAACTATATTTCTTTCTCCAGCAACAACCTGCCTTTGTGCCAACTCCTAAATAACTATAAATTTCATTTTTATAAAGTTTAATGAATACTTGGCCAAGATGCTGTAACTATTGGCATTTACCTTTGAGCAGAAATGGAAAAAATGGACATTGGGTAAGATGAAAAAAAGATCACAGCAAATCCAATGTAGCATTTTGCATTTAATATGAAGGGAGCCTTGTTTTCATGGTTTGCATTTTTCACTGTTTTTAATCTCAAAGTGGCTGATCAATTTAAGGTAAGTGGCAGGCATTTGGCCTAGTTCCCAGGCTCTGCTTTCGGCAGAGAAAAGAAAGGATTCAGTCAGACACACAGACAACAGGCATCATCAGTGGCTCTCACATTCCAAACATTTTAGCACAGATTAAGTTGGAATGGTTTTACTGTTTACTGAAATCTCCTAGGTGTTGCATTTTATCCCACTCTGGTTTTGGTTATCCAGGTTGAGCTTCTCAGGTCAAGACCTCCACAAGCAAAACTGGCTTGTAGAGCCTTGAAGGGAAATGCACAGCATAGGTCAGGACTTCTTATTAAAATGCAATTTCAACAGCTTATTGCAAAATGTAAGTCCCCAGACAACAGGTAATTTAGCGCTGAACTTTTTCCTAAGGCTTACAATGAGGCAAAAATGGTTTTACATGCATTCCAGAGGAAAAAGCAAAGATAATCTGCTTTAAAAGGACAAAACCTGAGTATTTTGTGTGTCTGGAAATAATCAGAAGATAATTGTTATTTTTAGTCCTTTTTTCCTTTTAGTATAATAAGTATAAACTACAATGTGTTAATAAATAATTCACAATTGGCTTACTATGTACTTGCAAAAATCACTAGCTCTTTTAAAGACGGGGGATTTTATAAATACAAGATACTCATTATATCATTGTCAGATTTTTAGACACTTAGGCCTCAAATGCTGCAAATTTTTATGTACCCAAGTAATTATTCATGAGAGTAGTCCCTATCCATGTGTGTAGTTATCACTGTGCACAGTGTTTGCGAGCATGCGATCATAGTAATGAGGGTAAGGATGAGGACACACTGGGAGTGTTTTCTTACTGGTAACTTTATAGTGGAAATTTGTCCACTATAACCTCATATTTTCAGACAATCATAACTTTATTAAAAAGTATCTTTTGGACTAAAATAGCACATTTCTAGTCTCAATCCAAAGATTAATTTGTTTTGGTTTTTTTGAGATATATCAAAGACAGTTTGACTGCTATTAAGTGAGTATGACTTAAATTGTGTTTTTAAAAAAAGACATTTGTCACAATAAGTGTCTGAAAACTCATAAAATAGTGTATTTAAAAATGTGTTTATTCTTCCCAGCTTCAATAGGCGCCAGTGATCTGTTTGAAGATTTTCTACCCCTTTAATATATGGAGGAGTACTGTTCTAGATGTATACATGAGGACACATATGTATCTCAATGATTGCACAAGTCAAGAACTGAAATGACCCCTCCTCAGTGCACGTGGAGTCCTGGGCTATGTCTACACTTGCACTTTTAAGTCGACTTTAACTAAGTCGACTTAACTAAGTCGACTTAAAGGGGAACTTACAAAGTCGACCTAGAGCATCCACACTGGATGGGGCTAGGGGGACCTTGGGCAGGTCCATGGTGGCAGTGGGGGGCACCCCTTGTGTGCAATGGGGCAAAGGGAGACAGGGACCCTGGCAGGGCAGAGCCCTGTGTGTGATGCTGTCTGGATTTAGGGAAGCATTTATGATATTATTTTCTATGGATATCTCATAAATGCTATAATCCATAGGAACTATGTCATGTTTGGTATCAATAGAAAGGTAGTAATTTGCTGGGAATGATTATATAGTTTATGTCTAGGAATTCTATTTCGATTAGAAGTTAGGAATTTGGTGTTATAGCTATACTTTAACTTATGTTATTTTATTGAAATACCTGAGAGAGGCGGGTGTGTTAAAACATTGTCTCCTTACTGTTTAGGAATCTGCCAGGTGATATGGTCCCAGGGAGTATCCTGATGAGCTATTAAGGACATAAAGAATACAACCATTGTGTCCTTAATGGCTGTCCTGGCAGGGAGAGCAGTGGTGTAGTCCTGGGGTAGCCCTAAATCGACTTAGGGCTACCCCACGTCTACACTGGCTTAATTCGACTTTAAAAAGTTGAATTAAGCCTTAAATCTACTTAAATCTAGGTTTAATAAAGTCGACTTAATTTTCATTAAGTCGACTTTATTTTGCTTAAGTCGACTTAAGCAAGCTGCTTAAGTCGACTTAAGCAAAGTGTAGTGTAGACGCAGGGCAAATTAAGTCGACTTAAGCCAAGCTTAAGTCGACTTAATTAACCAGTGTAGACGCAGCCCTAGAGCCTCACCAAAGTGTACTGAGAGACATCAACATGGTGTATTCAGGTGCCGATGCATTTCTTGGAAAGTGCCACAGGTCAATTACAGATTCAAATGCATTTACTAGGGCCTCTTTTTTCCCTCAATTCGTCCTGTAAAAACACGAACATTAAATTGGACAAGCTGATTTTCTAAACAAATGAGTTAAACAAAAAGAATTGCATGTATCATCATTGGCTAAGAGACAGAGAAAAGTGGTGATGATGTTATAAAAGTCTACAAATATCTGATGTGTATCAAGGAGCAAAAAGGGAGAGGAATTGCTTAGGGTGGTGTGATGGGGGAATATAAACCACATTCACCAAGCGAGTACAGAAAGGGTTAAACACAGACCAAGGAGAGGCAGGAAGTGGACCAGCTGGACTCAGTTGCAGCTGCTGCTATAAAAAGGCTTTGCTTTAAGGACTGGAGTTGGAGGGGAAGGAAATTCTCCTTCAGGGCCAGGTTCAATTCTAAAGGGAAGGAAGATCAACCCTGATGGAAGGGCTCAGGGCTTAGTTATCTGACAGCTGGAGGAGCCTGCAGAGTCTCGTTCAGAGGCCAATACACCCAGGACCATCCCGTGGGGGGAGTGGGGCCCAGGGCCAATTAGCCGAAGCAGGGCCACACCCCTGCCCCCATGCTGGAGGGGAGCATGGCAGGCCGACCGGCCCGCTCCACCCCCCAGGGAGCCGGCCCTGGGCCGGGAGGCCAAGGCTGCCGGCGCGAGGAGCCAGCTCTGGCCCAGGCCCCGACCCCAGCGGCCGCCTGTTTCGGGGGAGCCGGCTCCAGCCCCAGAGGCTGAGGCCACCTGAACAAGGGTGATAGCAGTTATCGTGGGACAGCTGTTCCACGTTACAGTGTGTATGTGTGTGTGTGCATACGCTCATCATGCAATAATCGGCCTCCAGAAATGTCCCAGCATTCCAATCCCATCCTTTCTGGTCTTCCTCCTGCATGCTGTGGCTGTGACCTGACTGGCCCCACCCTCCTGTGAGTCCCGGGAATTTTTGAATAGTTCTGTGTGGTCACTTCCTGTTTGTTCAGCGTGGAGTGCAGCTGTTTTTTCCAACAGCAAAGGCATCTCAACGCGGCAAACACGCTCCAGTCTGAACCACAGCTGAGGTGCTTGACCTTATCAGCATCTGGGGAGAGTCTGCTGTGCAGGTACAGCTACGCAACAGCAGGTGGAATTTTGACACCTATGGCCAGATTTTTTGGGCCACGGCAGAGAGAGGTTATGGGAGGGACACGCTGCAGTGCAGATCGAAGGTGAAGGAGCTGTGGATAAGCTACCACAAAGCCAAGGAGGCTGACCGGCGCTCTGGGTCGGCACCGGTTACATGCAGATATTACAAGGAGTTGGACGCCATGCTCAGCGGGAATCCACAACCATTCCCAAGGCTCCTGTGGACACGTCTGCACCCCCTCAGCCAATGGATACCGGAGCAGACCGAGATGATGAGGTGATAGATGAGGAAGTGGAGATGGAGGATGACCTTATCAGCGAGTCAAGAGCTGTTCTCCACCACCACCCCCACAACCCCACCCTCCCCCAAGACATGCAGCCAACATTCCTTCTCCAACTTGTCTTCTGAGGCGGCAGGGGGAAGCTCTGGTAAGTTTTCTCAAAAGTGATGCATCTGTGTTTGGGAGCTAAGTCTTCTAGGTGAATGAAGAGTGGGTGGGAGTTGGGTGTTTTGGGATAGATGCATTTCCATTTTGTTTCTCACTGCTCAGGGCATCTACTTTGCATTCATGAGCAGTGCATTAATGCATGCAGTAATTCTCAAATAATCCTCTGCATTGTGCTCACTGAAGGTTTCCTGTATGTACTTCCACAGCCTCCTAGCAACATTGCACAGGAGAGTTAATGTGTTTCCACCCCCATAGAAGGACACTCTCCCTCGCCAATTGCAAAGCACAGTACTGGGAATCATGGCTGCGCACAACCCCGCTGCATACGGTCCTGGCTTATATCCGGTGGCATATATGATATGCATTCTGGCTTGCAGGGACACTTTAAGGAGCAACATATCAGCTTCCATGGCCATGTCCTGTGGAGAATGTTGCCCCAAACTACTGTTAGTATTAAAACTGCACTGTAGTATTTTAGCAATCCAGACAAGCCTTTCCCAAATCTCTTTTGGTCACATAAAATGGCCATTCCTGGGACCCAGGAACAACCTACGTACCTTGTTCAGATCAGTCAGGGAACCAGAGGATGCACATTGCCTTGGTCATAGTGGAATGTGCTTCTGGAACTTAACATTGGATCTTTAACCAATGTGCGAACAATAACTGTACTTATGATGTTTCATTTTTCCCTAGAAATGACATTCGCCAGGCAGTGGTCTGCACCAGCTAACTGGCTGCAACAGATAAGAAGGAGGCCTCGCAAAAGCGAGGAGGATATGTTTCAAGAGCTCATGCAATGCACTGAGGCTGCAGCAAGGGAGACTAGACTTTGGAGACAGGAGTGCCAGCAGGACTGCAAGGAGAACTATTTGAGGAGGCAGAAACAGAAGCATGACCTGATAAGCATCCTGAAGGAGCAAACACAACTGCTAAAGACCATGGTTGGTCTCTATACGCGGATGTTTCAGGCTCGCCCACCCCTTCAGACACAGCACCAGTTTCTGCCTCCCCTACCCCATTCTCCAACAAAGCATTTCTTCGAAGGCCAGGGACCCTCCTGGTACAATGTAACATCCACTCCTTCACAGAGCTATGGCATCGAGCCCCGCACCTACATACACCTATAACACCTTTCATAATCACTACAGAATGTTAGCACACCACCTTTGTTTTTAGTAATAAAAGTGAATCTCAGATTGTGCACAGTATCTTTATTCATACAGATCCAAGATTTGTTACCTCATGTTCACTCGTAATTCATTTGATCACAATACAGTCCTCTCCGCACCCCACCCCCCACCCCCCGGCACTAAAATGCCCCGCAGGTTTCCTGTTGCAGTGTGACCCAGTGCAATGTGATGCACTCTATGCGTTCCCATTACTGAAGTGCTCCTTGAGTGCCTCCCTTATGTGGACAGCTGCCCATTGAACCCCATAATACTCCTAGTGGCTGGCTGTTCAAATGCACCCTCCAGGCACTCAGCCTCAACATCCCACACTGGGGAAAACTTCTCTTCCTTACTTTCACAAAGGTTATGAAGGACATAGCTTGCCGCAATGACGGCTGGAATGTTGTCCTCATCCAAGTCCAGCCTCCCATACAAACAGCGCCAGCGCCCCTTTAAGTGGCCAAAGGCACACTCCACAGTCATTCTGCACTTGCTCAACCTATAATTGAACCGTTCCTTGCTGGGATCCAAGTTGCCAGTGTAGGCTTCATGAGCCATGGCATGAGTGGGTAGGCTGGGTCTCCTAGGATCACTATGAGCATCTCCACAGCCCGGACAGTAATTTTCTCATCCGGGAAGAAGGTCCCTGCTTGCAACTTCTGGTACAGCCCCGTGTTCCTAAAAATACAGGCATCATGCATCTTTCCCAAACACCCAGCATTTGTATCTGTGAAACACCCCCTGTGATCCACAAGTGCTTGCAGCACCATGGAGAAGTGGCCCTTCCTATTTATATAGTCAGTCGCAAGATGGTCTGGAGCCAAAATAGGGATATGTGTGCCATCTATTGCCCCTCCACAGTTCGGGAATCCCATGGCTGCAAATCCATCCACAATCTCATGCACATTGCCCAATGTCACTGTCCTCTGGAGCAGAACATGATTGATGGCTCAACACACTTGTGACAGTGCTAGCCCGATGGTGGACCTGCGGACTCCAAACTGATTTGCGACCGACTGGTAGCAGTCAGGAGTTGCCATCTTCCACACAGCAATTGCAACACGCTTCTCCACGGTGAGGGCAGCTGTCATTTTGTTGTCCTTGCCTTTGGTTGCAGGGCAGGGACAAGCTCCTCACACAGTTCCATGAAGGTGGCTTTACGCATTCGAAAGTTCTGTAGCCACTGCTCATCATCCCACACCTGATAACAATGCAGTCCCACCACTCAGTGCTTGTCTCTCATGACCAGAACCAACAGTGCACCATGTGCAGATGCTCTGTGAAGGAGCTCAGCAATGCGGTGCTGTTGTTCTGCATGGCATTCAGTAGCTCTGGGTCCTCTGATTCCTGGTCTGATTCGGAGCTCAGTGCATACTGTGCGACCAGCCGAGATGCATTCATTATGCTGAAGGCGACAGTAGAGATCAGAGCTGGATCCATGTTGTTGCAATTGGGAGTGCCAGTAGGGAATGCAGCAGTGTTGAAAATGGGAACAAGTTGCTATTAGCAATGAGAAAGATGGCAGGGGAACACAATGCATCATGGGAAACTGAGAATTTACCCATGGTGCTCAGGGTTCCTTTCCTTCTGCCCAGGATTCTTAGCACTGAATCAGGAGGAGTGGAACTGTGGGATAGGTGCCCACAATTCAATGTGGTATATTGCAAAATTGCTAAGAAGAGTTTGGATGCTCCATTCCGTTACAAGGAGCGCCGTGTGTACGCAATCTAACGCAATAAAAACCACGTGACTTTTGCAGCGCAACAGTCTTCTTGCGCGACAATTCTGTAGTGTGTACATGGCCTATGTGTAAAAATTGACACACTTGAGGGAGATAATAGAAACATTGGGTCTAATTGTCACTTGCACTAAAACCTGTTTACACTGCTATAGTGAACAGTGAAGTTGGCTGATTATGTTCACGGCTGAAGAGTGGTTTAGGACTGGAGATGGGGCCATCAACAATTCCTTCTCTTTCACTGGTGAAAAATAACTTTCAGGATCAGGCAAAAAAACCCTGGGATGATAGGTTCCGAGGCAGTCCTAGAGGCATACTAAGAGTGCAGCTGCATGTTGGTGTCCTTTGGACCAGACACACCCATGCCTCCCAAAACAGCTACAACGGCTGACTTTAATCCCATACTGTAGACAGTAGGTGGCACTGCAGTAGCCACCTGTTCCTCCTCTCCTCTTGCTGGTTGCCATTGCTATGCAGGGAGTTGGAAGTAAGATAGGGCCTACTTCTTGCACCATACAGCTGCCCAGCAGCTGCAATTCCAATTCTATCTTTCTCAGGTTTTCAAGAGGAAGCCAGTCAAAAGGAATTGTGAAAGGAGATTCCTGTGTTGCTCCACTCAATTCGTGTAAATGAGCCGTTCAGTGTAAATGCATATTGTGACGTATTTTCGTCTTACAGTTAAAGCCAAAGGGTGTTTAAAACAAGGTGTATGTTACTGCTACCCAAACAGATAATACTGAAGCCTCTGGCTGCTTAATAGGTTATATTTGTAGCTACAGACCCATGAATAATAACAACAAAGCAAATTTTGGATGAGACACATGATCTAATGCTTGAGTTTACAGAGTGCAAGGATGATAGCCAAGAGACTTCATTTAATCCCCAGTTAGGTCATTTATTATTATTTATTTCTCAACAGAACATCATGATTAAAGAGAGGAATTGTAATTCTGATTATGCTAAAGTTGAGTCACTTATAGGCTTGTTGATTGCAAATATCTGAGCTAATCTCACATACTGCTAGACATATTAGGTGACATTATCTTGATTTCATCCAGTTTTTTCAACAAGAGAAATCCTATGACAATTCTTACTTCTGGTGTCTGGCTTTGCACCAATAAGGCTGAATGTCTCTAGCATCTTTCACAAAGGCACTGTAACATTTCAATCTGGTTCTTGGGGTTCCCTAACTAAGGTAAATTGGACTATATTTTGTGTGTATAAAGGCTAAAATCTATATCCATGTACTTCTTTAATAGCCTAAAAATATTTTAACAATTGCATTCCTTCTTACCAAGCTTCTCTGATTGGTTTCAAATAATTATATCCATATTTAACTCTGAGCTTTAAAGCCCTAGGTTCCTCTTAAAGGCACTTTTCTATTAGTTGGTTTTATGGCTATAAAGCCTGGCATTTCTCATGAGCCAGGTCACAAAGTACACTGTCATAGTATTCTATACAATATATGCATAAATCTGCTCTTTTAAAAAGTCACACGTTTCTAAGTAGATTATGGTCAGTTTAAACAAACAAACAAAAAAACCTACCCTAGTAACAAGAGCTTTATGCAGCAGAAGGGTTCCTCAAATGCCCTGTCTGTTAGAAAATAAATGAAACAAATTATGATATTTGTTAGTTGACTTCCTAACCAAAGCATTGAAAGAGCAACTATGGGATTAAAATGTTAATTCTGCATTGCTGTGCCCACACCACATCATAATGCATCAAGTTTTCCAGCTAGAATTTACAAGACTAGAGCACTCAGCGTACACATTTAAATACTGAATTTAATAATAAAATGAAAACTTTATCTAGCAGAAAAGAATCACAATTAATAGGTCTAAATTACACATGTAATCTTCTTTAGAGCCTATATTTGCTTCTATTACCTCTTTTATAAATCTTTTTACTTTCTTACAGGACTATAATTGCAATCTGTGACTCTCTAGTTTAACGTGTGATCTGGCAGATATAATCAGTATTATATTATGCATTCTTTATACAGGAACTTGATTTGGAGAATACAATTTTTATAAGGTACAGTCTGAGAGCTTGTCTTCACTGAGGGCAGCAGATTCGCCACTGTTAGTTCGAACTTCCTGATCAGCTGCTCAAGTCTGCATAGACCTGCTCAGCCGATCAGAAAGTTCGATCCTGCAAAACCATCCCAGCAACTAGGTAGTGCTGGTTCGAAAGGAGGCTTCCTCCCTTTGAACCAGCATAGTGGACACACCGGGAGTAGGGAATTTGAACAAAGACACGCAAGTTATTTTAAGTAATTTGCGTATCTATTCAACAGCTGCCAAAAAAGGCAGTAGTACAGACCTGCCCTAACTTAATTGATCCAGTTCATTCCTGATATAACTCAAATGACATTCCCTATGAGTTATTCCAGAGATTAATTTAGCCCAATGTGCCAAAAAATAGTCCTTGCTACATTTTTTTACAGGTCAGTTTATTAATATTATATAGCTTGTACTCAATACCTTCTGTAGGGTCACATTTTTAAAGGGACTTGACCCAGTTCCCAAACTGTGCCCAAATGTATTTTCAATTCATTGTTTGTGCAGTTTATAGCATTTGGACAGCTAACTAAATGATATGTGGATATAGTGTGGTCGCTAGAGGTTTGCCACTTTTGCCCTGGGTGCATTGAGTCACACTCAGAGGCAATTTTTTACATTTGCTCATTCATCTTCGTCATCGTTGTCAAAAATGAACTGTGAGCTTCATATTAGGTTTTTTCATTATAGCACAAAACATGCGTGTCTAATATCGTCATTGGCCAGTTCATGTAAAAAACTGCATCATGCATGATATTTAAAACATGGTATATGTATTTTTTGTAAGTTACAGGAGCCTCCATTTGTATGATTTCAGATATCTGTTGTGCACTGGTATAACTTGCCTACCATATAGGTCTGGGCTGTCTTGGAAAAAAAAAATAGAGCAAGAAGGGAAAATGCCTATTAGTAGTATGAATGAACAATAATTTTGATTCATGAATGAATACAAAAGCTTTTGAAAATTTGGTAGTTTAAGATCCCATAGCACTTTTCACAAGCGTATAGGTTGATCCTTGTGCCTTGTATAATTGCATTTTACCTTTCTATATCTCCCTGTCACATAAGTTAAATATATAGCATTGTTGTAGCTGTCAGTACCAGGAGAGTAGAGAGACAAGGTGGGTTTGGTAATATCTTTTACTGGACCAACTTTTCTTGACGAGAGAGACAAGATTCCAAGCTTATACAGAACTCTTCTTCAGGTCAGCAAGAGAAGTTGGCCCAGTAAAAGATATTACCTCACCCACCCTGTTATTAAATTAACTCTGGCATTCTTCAGTATAGCCAGTGCTGAAATTGTTGTGTATCAGTGCTGGCATCCTTATAACATCTACCCAGAGTTGGCTGCATGTTCCTGGGGGGATGCAGTGACACCTGTATTTGGAATCGCTGTGAAACACTTCAGAATCCTAAAGACTGAAAGGCAGGATAAATGTAAAATGTAAAATATGAAGATGGATTTTTATTTATTGTTTCTGCAAGTGCCATGGCACTGTTTGATGCTTTAAAATAAAAATAATGGGTTCTCTAGAGGGGCATAACCTATTTTAGAAACAAAGAACGCATTTTTAACAGCAAGAGTGATTAACTATTGGAACACACTACCAAAGAAAATGTTGGATTCTTCATCTCTTGATGTTGTCCAGGTTTCCCTTCTGGAAAGCATGCTTTAGTGAAACATCAGTCAAACTCAGAGTCCCATTGGTGGTTTTCTACTCTGTATCAGCATCTCCTCTGAGACCTGACAAACTCATTATACCTAACATACCATTTTCATAATGCTTATTCAAAAAGTGTCTTCTAAGGTATGGAATTAAAGTTGGTGACAATGGTCACTAATCATTGTGAAATGTATGTGTGTAACACGATATGAAGAATTATGGTACTTACTGATAATATGCTTGAAAGTCTGTAACCAAATACATGAGTAACAGGTTTTTCTTCTAGATAGGGGGACAGTAGTTATCTTCCTTCCCCTAATTTAAATTAAGCATTGGGACACCAACACGAAGGAAGCTGCATTTGCATGAGAGTCAGCAGAAAAAGCCAGGTTGACTGGAAGATGCGAAATCAGCATGGGAAGATGTCAGAAACTAACAAGGGGGTTGTCTTGTCACTGGGGTCGAAACAATGAGTTTGGGGAAAATATAAAAGAAGCTGAAAGACATTTTGTCATCCACTTCACTGACAAACTCTTGGCTGGGGGAAGTGATTCATGTAAAATCTGGATCCTGATTTGACTGGCAATCTACAAACTCTGCAAAAGGACTTTGAGGGTGAGAAAACTGCTTTTGTCAAAGGATTGTAGCTTGCTAAAGCTTTTTTAGTCTCCTAAAAAGCATGTTATACTTTTTGTTTTATGTGTAACCAATTCAATTTCCACTATCTTTGCTCAGTAGAACTTAAATCTTTATCTCTGTTAATAATTTTCTCTGTTTTGATCATAAGTAGATCTCCACGCTATAACTTAAGCAACATATGAGTTCTTAGTTGAGTCAAACAAGCTGGTGTGTCCACTGTCTTCTTGGAGATAGTGAACTTTATCTCTGTTGTGTGTTTTCAGTGTCAGGGGTTGGATACTCACTCTTCCATGAGGCTTGAGACATGGAGTGCCCGATGTGTTACCTGCAAAGAGAAGTAATGGCTGCTAGAGTACTGAGAAATTAGTTAGGTGGGGCTAACAGACTGGGATCCTGTCACATAGTTAAGCATCAGAAAATCTCTCTTGCTGATACATGGGGGTCACAGGGTAACCCACAGTTCTAGATGCCCCCCAAAAAGTGTCACAACAAGTTATTGGTTTAATGCAGAGCTAACCGGGGGAAAAGTAATGGCCTATGGCAGGCAGGAGAACAGACTAAGTGATCTAATGGTCACTTAAGCTCTATGAATATTATACAAAGCTCTTTAATCTAGCAGATAAAGACATTACAAGGTTCAGTGGCTGGAAGATGAAATTAGAAAAACACAGACTGGATATAAATGTTTTCCAGTGAGGGTAACTAATCATTGGAACAGCTTACCAAAGAACATAGTTGATTCTCTATTCATGTGAAGTCTGTAATAAAGACTGGATGTCGCCCTAAAAGAGATGCTCTATTTCAGCTATAAGATATTGGGCTCGTGCTATGGCTTGTGTTATGCAGGACTAACTTTCATAATAGTCCCTTCTGGCCTTAAAATCTATAAACTTGTAGTCAGCATCTCATAAGGTCAGTTTTGATAATAAATTAATAAGGAAGTCAAGTAACCATGGGCTCCAGGGCAAAGTACTGGCATGGATTTAAAAAAAAAAATTTTATCCTTTAACTATATAGTAATCAACAGGTGCACCTCGGACTGAGCATCAGCTGTTTAAATACGCAAATAGGTTTTTGGGGTGTAAGTGGATGCCAAAAGTGATATTATTATACCTATTGCGGTAACAGCTACACTCTCCAAACAGGAGTCTGGGCCCCATTGCACTAAGCACAGCACAAACCAACCATGAAAGAATACTGGAGCTATATTACCATTGTATAAAATGGTGGTAGTGGGCTCACCTGCAGTAAAGTATCCAGTTTTGCCCTCCCGGCTGCTAAATTCTCTTCTTCTCCCAGCAACAAGTGCCTTAATCCGTTCCCAACTTCCAAATGCCACCCATGCCAATAAGAAGCCCAAATCCAATCTGCCTTTCTATCTGCCAAAACCTCGCTGTGCTTAAACTTTAACTGTGCCCAAACTTTAACTGGTCCTTCTTCTTTCATTCATCAACCTCACTCTTCTATAACCAACTCCTGCTCCTTCCAACACACTTTCTTTGAAACCCTTACCATTATTACAAAGCAGTTGGTGTAGGGAATTTTGGCCTAAACTGTTCAGTGTTTATCCTCAGATTATTTATTTTACTCTGATGTAGGGGTAACACACTAGGCTATATCTACATTGGCAAGTTAGTTCAAATTAAGGAAGCTTAATTTGAACTAACTTAAGCCATGGCCACACTAGGCTTTCATTAGTTCGAATTAAGGGCTTCCTTAATTTGAACTAATAAATTCGAATATTCTATTCGAACTAAGGGTTAATTCAAACTAGTTAGTTCGAATTAACCAATGTGGCCATGTTAGTTTGAACTAATTGCTTAGTTCAAACTAACCGGCCGATTGAACTCAATGCAATTTGCTAATGCGAAATAAGCAAGTGCCATGAATGGCACTTGCTTAGTTCGAACTAAATTTTGCTAGTTCGAATTAAGTTAATTCGAACTAACTAAAATTAGTTCAAATTAGTTAGTTCGAATTGAACTAACTTTAGTAAGTGTAGACATAGCCTTGGATACCAGATTAATGGTATTAGGATCTATTTTGAGAAGACCAAGGTGCCTGTGTCAAAATAGGCTATGCTGCTAAATTTGCTGTTTGTAGGGGTATGAAAATGCCCAGCTAACTTGTTGCCTTTACATCAGTCTGTTAGGTATGGGCACTCATCATTCATTCATACATTCATTCATCCATTTAACTTATTCATCTCCATAGAAAATTAATTCCATTTCTCTGAAACAGTTATTTCCAGCCACTAAATCACATTAGAAGACAGCCTAAGAAAACATCAAATGCTTTACTAAGGTTACTTTTCTATCTAAGAAATGTCTGTTTTTACCAAATAATATCATCTGATCACACATGGGAGAGAAACCACTTATAAAACAGTCATGCAAGTTGTAATCCAAACTATTAATTCTGGTCTGAAAAATAATCAAGAAGAATTTTTAGTAAACATGACTCAGTTTGACCCACCTATAAATCTGCAGGTGTTTCAGCACTAGGTGAGTCACAGAGCCATCTCCCATTGACATCCATGCAAAGCTTTCGTACTATAATATCACCATTTAATTTGTTCTGTATAGTAATTTACTTGCTTGTGCCAGTTACATTTTAAGCTTTTTCTGGCAAGGTCTTTACTCCAGAGAGCCATGTTACAATATGGAACTAAATAAATATTGACTAACAATAAAAATACTGAGACATGAACATATACCCAGTTTCAATAAGGATAAAACCAACGGAACAGAGACATTCATGCCCTGCCCAAACAAAGGTTATCTCTAGGGAATGTAATCCCTTAGGGTGCGTCTACACTTGTAAATTAAGTCAATTTAAGCTTACTTAAATTGACTTAATTTACTCTGCATCTACACTACATTTTCCTTAAGTCGACTTAAGCAAGTTGCTTAAGTCGACTTAAGGAAAATTAAGTCGACTTTGTTAAACCTAGTTTAAAGTTGACTTTAGGCTTAAATTGACTTTCTAAAGTCGACTTAAGCCAGTGTAGACCTGGAGTAGCCCTAAGTCGACTCTAAGTCGACTTAGGGCTCTCCAGGACTCCCCCACTGCCCTCCCTACCAGGGAGGGTGGCACAGGGGGAGCCAGGCATGCCCCCCCACAGGGCAGGGCAGAGCCCTGCACACCCTGGCCCTATGCCCTGCCAGGGTCCCTGTCCCCCTTTGCCTCATTGTACCTAGGTACAATGGAGCAAAGGCTGAGCCCCCTGGCAATCGGCAAGGGGTGCCCCCCTGCCACCATGGACCTCTCCCAGGTTCACCTAGCCCTTAGAAGTCGACCTAGGCATCCAGTGTGGATGCTCTAGGTTGACTTTGTAAGTTCCCCCCTAAATCGACTTAATTTTATAGTGTGGACATGCTAAGTCGACTTAGCTAAAGTCAACCTAAATTAACAAGTGTAGACATAGCCTTAGTGCCTGCATGGAAGTAGGAGACTTCTGTGGCACAGTTAAATATAAAGACTGTTACTATAGTTAATAATTTATATGTTCCATGTGATTCTGCAAGCCTATCAGTACCATAATGTAATTGTTTCACCAACTGTTCATTGTGTAACAGAATTAAATTATGTCCATATGACCAACATTACCTAAACCAAGCCAAAGAAAAATTGGGATTTCGATACATTGATCCCAAATATGGTACACCTCCACTCTGTACGTATTCTGTTTGTTGAATTAATATCATGTTGTGCTACACCTGTGACGAGAGTTTTCCATGGCCGCACATCATCCTGTGATCCTAGGGGTATATTAGAGTTTAAATCTTAATCTCAGGCTGCAAGGAGATTGGATTATTATGAAGAGGTGGGTGGGGTGGAGTGAGGAGCATTGCAACTTCACTGACAATTTGACTTGGGGGGAACAATTCCCTTTAATTTCAATAGTCTTTTATTATACAACAAAATAGAAGAAGATGAAGCCCAAATAAATGACCCAGAACTGAATATGTTAATGACAGCAGGACTAGCCGCATTATTGTCTGAGGACCAACCACTAGAGGGAGAATGGTTTCCATGTTACCCAGCAGGAGTAGCCCCACTTTGTCAACTTGTATAACCTAGCACAAATATTTCACAGCCTTTTCTGAGAGACTTGGGTCTGCCACAGAAGGACTGGATTCATTTTGCAGTTTGTGCAGCCAGTGAAGCCTTGCTTAATAATAAGGGGGGGGGGGGGGGGTGAAGGGCACAAAATCACTAGAATCAGTGAAACAAGTGAGTCTAGAATGCAAGTGCCTGTCTGCTTAGGGTGAAGGGTATTCTGATGGAGAAAGCAATGGCAGGAGGAAGATGATCTGATTAGTCTGAGTCCCTTCTTCAGTCTTCATTCTGTGTTTTAACTGCTAAAGCAAAATGCTGCCTGGTGCACATGCAATGCTAATGGCTACTTGAAGGTTTGAAGCAGCAAGCTGAAATCAAGCTATGGTGTGTGAAAGGCAGTCAGGAAAGGTTAGGTTTTTTATATCTTATAAATGAACAAATCTCAATGACTTCACAGGGTGAGTGCAAAAGATAACTTCACCTACTGAGCTGCCAAATTATAAAGTCCTGATGCAAACCAAGTGGGTGTTAGAGTTCTTCAAGCAAAGCACACAATAATTTTTTTTAATAATGAAAAGGTGGACATCCTAAATAGAGGGGGTGCTGATGCTCCCCACCGTACAATATGATACAATTATTTACACAAATACGTAATAGAGAGTCTTTAAATATATGGCTGGACTGTTTCTTCATGTGCAAAGAGTGCCTATCAAATTTTGGGTGTGACTGTAAAGCAAAAAATACATAACCTTTTCCAAAACAATATTAACATATAAATGAATAAATAACAATAAAACATATATTTATATATGATCATATGCACCAATAGGAGATGATACAAACTGTTGGGGAAAAAATAAAAGGGTAGTCAATATTGACAGTAATTTAAGACTCAAGGGTGAAACTCATTTAAATTAGAGACACTTTTGCTTCTATCCAGTTAATAGTGAGCCAATTGGCAATGCATGGAGAGAGTTTGAAGTAAAAAGGGTCCCTTTCAGTCTGTATTTCATGGTTCTCTTTAGGGAGGGGTACTTTCCTACTTTTTAAAAAAAAAATCAGGGTTTTTTACAGCAGGCATTGTGCTCTCTTTCCCCCCACTGAATTGACAGGATGGTTTTCAATCCATCCCAGCAGGAGACAAGCACGCTGGAAGCCAAGTAGTAGGATGTCTTTGTAATTATTTGACAATTTTGATTAGGCCAAAAGTGCTCCCGCAGGTTAGGAAGATGGATTCAACTGCTATGTCGCCAAAATCAGTCAATAAACAGTTGGTCAAATTCATCCCTGATGTAAAGTTATTGACATGGATGGGATGAAAACAAGGGTGAATTTGACACGATGTGTCTGACAGGCTTGTGTTAAAGGAATATTGGCCTTCAAAGGTACCCACAACTCATGCTGGTTTAAATGGGAACCATAGAACTTGCTCAGCACTGCTGAAAATCAGGCCAATTATATGTTTTCCAGTGATTGGATGTAAGTTTTTCCACATCTTAGAATGCATTTTTGTAAATATTTTTGTTTCCTTTTAAGTTGAACACACATGGAAGGGATTTGTGGGTGCAAGAGACACTAAACTGTGTTTGTGGCGAGACAGATCTCTTGGCTACAGTGTGAGTTTTTAAAATGAATGAAACAAACAAGCAAAATAGTAACATATTAATGAGCCCTTCATGTTAATGAATAGGTGCTGAACATTTTTAGGGCCAAAAAGGGTCTCTCATCCATAAATGATTTTTTCTCTAGTAATCGCATGCTTGCCAACAATCCTGGGCAGAGGCAAAACTTACTTGTAGTTTTGTCCATTACGGTCTTTGACCCTGGACTCAGGTTCCACTCCCAGGTTAGTAGTTTTATCACAGCCTTTATTGTAAATATATATTTCAATGCTAAAACACATTCTTTAACTATGTCCAATATCAGATTGTTATAGGCACACTGAAGCAAGTGTGGGAAAGAACAGGAATGGATGCAGACATTTAAGCTACAGGAATATACCAGTCCCAAGGCAACTGCTCTTGACAAATTAGTGACTAAAGCAGTGGTGAATTAGAGACCATAGGGCCCTTGGGTCTCCCCCACTGGTGGCAGGCCAGCATTGTGGGGGGGCCCTGGGGCAAGAAGCCGGCCCCAGTCTGGGTGGTCGGCACCCAGGGGTGGTGGAACCGACTGGCACATGCAGTCCGGCTTCCAATGAGGCCCGAAGGCTGCACAGAGGCTCTACTGCACGCCAGCTGGCCCTGCTCCTGGAGTGGAGCGACCAGTCGTGCCAGCCCCCCCAGGGGTAGAATGGAAGAGTGGAGCCCAGCCTCTGGCCCAGGGCAACCTCACTCTCCCCACCAGCACCAGCAGAGTGCAGGATCCCACACTGTGTGGACCCTGGGCACAGGCCTCACAGACCTGTGCGTCAAATTCCAAAGGGGTAGCCATGTTAGTCTATTGTAGAAAGACAACAGAGTCCTGTGGCACTTTTAAAGACTAACAGATTTATTTATTGCATGAGCTTTCGTGGGAGAAAATCCCACTTCGTCAGACGCTTTGAAGATGGGAAAGTTACAGAATGGGAGCTGAAGATGGGAAAGTTACAGAATGGGAGCGAAGATGATTATCGTATATTGTAACTAAACCAAGACCATGCAGCCAAACCTTAATTTCCAAAGTATCTGGCATAGAGTATACAATAATTAATAATGAAAGGGACACTGAAATGTGCTTTTAAAACTATTTTAGCATGATCTCTTAGAAGCTTGAAAATTTTCTTTCCAAAGTGATAGTCTTTCTTTATTAGTAAACAGACACACAAGGAGAAAGTCATTAATACCTCTGCTTCCCTTCTTCTTTACTTCTCTGTGCATCACTGATTTCAGTAGGAATGAGAATAATTCCAGAAACAGTGCTTATTGTTAGACTACTGCTAGTCCAGAGCCAGAAGATGGAGCAGAGAGCAAAACGTGTTTATTTAGATGCCACCAGGACTATATTTCTGTAGTTGTTCAACAACATAGTTGTATACAGTCATAAACTAGGGGCACCTAAATAAGAATTGTGCTGTGGCACTCAGATCTTATTATGAAGTATCACTTTACATACAATATCATTAGCATGTGGAGTTCATCGCACCCTGGTCCTGGTCAAAAGCATGTTTAAGCTAATGGAATGCCATTGACTTCACAGAGCTTTTTAGCAGGTCCATAGATATTATAATACAATATCACCACTTTGCATCACCAGATATAATGGATTTCAGTAACTCTGTTCATCATATTCACACTTCTCCCTCCTGTTGTAGGGAATGAAAGGCATTTCCCCTCTTTGTCCTCTTCCATGCTAACCTTGTCCCCAACACATACACATATCCCACTACAGTCTGATGAGACTGTGCCTCATTTGTTTTCCTCCCCACTTCCAGTTCCGGCTGCTTGGAGAAACTGGAAAGGTTCCTCACAGCTCCTGTGTATTTGCTCAGTAATCCCTGCTTCCTCACATGGATTGTGGTGAGTACACTTGTAATCAATGCATCTCCCATTCTGCCTAAAACCACAAAGAGTAAGAAGAACTCCAGTCAGTTCTTGGAGCTCTAGAAGACCCACCAACAAGGCTCCAATGATGCAAGTAAGTCTCTAGGGCTACATCTACACTGGCAATTTAAGTCCACTTAAGGAGGCTTCCAAATTTCCCTTTGTACGGTTGGCCCATATCTTTCATTAACATTTTTGAGCAAATGTTGAACTATCATACTGCAACAAGTGCAGGAAAGGAGTGTGTACTGGGGATGCTGGAGGCAAATTCCATTGCTATATAAGCTATAGAACATTAAAGTAAGACAAAAGTCTTTCAACTGGTCCCAGCTTTCTGCAGTGTATTTAAAGCAGCAAAGATAATGGAGGTTGGACTCCCACTTTCATAAGAAGACTGATGTAGAGCAAAGAAAGATTTAAAGGGAAAATCTTTTCTGTGGTGCTTTATGGATTTTGTTTTTCCCTGAGCACAGTTTGATGGGAAAAAGATCTGCCCATGCAGCATGTTAGATTTGTTTATATGGTTTTGGTTTGTTTGTTGGCTGCCAGGAGTAGGGTAGGAGGGGGCCCCGGGCCCCGGGAACCATCCTGAGGAATGGTATCAGCTAGGCCCTTCAGAGTTCTGTTGCACTGCCCTGCATGGGAGAAGGCAGCCCCACTTTGTCTGCTGCACTGGGCTGCCCTAGGGCAGGCTTTTAGGTGGCATTTGGTGCTGCTACCACACCCAGCAGGATCCTGCAGATCAGCTCCAACACTGAGACTTGGCAGCAGCCTCGGCTGGCTCCTGCCACTGAAGGAAGGGGCGATGAGTTAAAGGTGAGGGCACTCCCTCCGGAGTCAGTGTTTTCATTTGGCTGACAAAAACCAAGTCATACCCTTGGCCCAGGCAGGACAATGGAAGTGGCTGTGGCTCGTGGATGGGTGGCAGCGATCCACTCAAAGCCCTATGCAAAACCCTCCCTCTGCATGGGAAGCCAAAAGTGCTACAAGGCTGGGGACACAGAGAATGATTTTCTGTGACTTCAAGGTTAAGTAATGCTACAAGAAAGGAGGAAGGGGAGATTGCTAGCGTTAACACCCCATGCACTATTGGCTGCTACAGTTTGAGATAATAAAGTGATAATGGTAATGAGGAGCCTTTTGCCTTGCAATAAAAATCTTTTCAAATAATTAGTTTCTGATAAGCGTTATGGTGTTGTCAGTATGGAAAGTTCCACGGTTGTACAATAAATGTAAGAACACCTGCCATTTATCACTTAACTGCCATAATATTTTCTGAGTGGCAGGTGATAAGGCAATGCATTATTCATAAGAGCTTACAAAGACTTTACAACCACATATTAAAATATTTCCTTGAAAGAACAGTGGTCCAAATTCTGCTCCCAAATATGCCCATATAAATCCTATTAACCACAGTGGTTTTATTTAAATTAAATATATTAAAGATTTGTTTAAAGGAATATTATTAATTCCTCATAATGTCTTTCATACAAACTGTAACCCCAAACATTTTGCAGCATTCACTATACAATACATTATACGGTATAAGGGCCTGAAACAACTGCCATTGACTTTATTGTGAATCGAATTAGTCCGGAAGGCTGCGTCTACACTTGTAAATTAAGTCGACTTAAGCTTGCTTAAGTCGACTTAATTTACCCTGCGTCTACACTACAGTTTCGTTAAGTCGACTTAAGCAACTTGCTTAAATCAACTTAAGGAAAATAAAGTCGACTTCATGAAAATTAAATTGACTTTATTAAATCTAGATTTAGTTCGATTTAGGGCTTAAGTCGACTCCCTCGAGTCAACTTAAGCCAGTGTAGACGTGGGGTAGCCCTAAGTCGACTTAGGGCTACCCCAGGACTGCACCAATGCCCTCCCTGCTGTGGGGGGGGCACAGGGGGAGCCTGGTATGCCTCTCCACAGGGCAGGGCAGAGCCCTGCCCA
This sequence comes from Pelusios castaneus, assembly GCA_007922175.1. Taxonomy (NCBI): domain Eukaryota; kingdom Metazoa; phylum Chordata; order Testudines; family Pelomedusidae; genus Pelusios; species Pelusios castaneus. Next base: position 3,123,818 of record ML685951.1, read on the forward strand.
CCCTGCCCCTATGCCCTGACAGGGTCCCTATCCCCCTTTGCCCCATTATACCTATGTACAATGGGGCAAAGGCTGAGCCCCCTGACACTGGGCAAGGGGTGCCCCCCCTGCCCCCGTGGACCTACCCTAGGTCCCCCTAGCCCCTAGAAGTCGACCTAGGCATCCAGTGTGGATGCTCTAGGTTGACTTTGTAAGTTCCCCCCAAAGTCGACTTAAAATTTAAGTGTAGACTCACTAAGTCAACTTAAATTTCCAAGTGTAGACATAGCCTAAGTGACCAAAAAAGTGATATGAAATATAGCAAAATGAATACATTGTAGCATTCAATCATAGAGTTAACAACAGATAAACAAAACACAGGACACTGAAGGGGAAAAAAAAGAAAGAGATTTTCAGATGAAATCTGAAGACAGATGAAACTGAGATAGCTTCAGAGGAAAAAGCTCTTGTGCTAACACTGGAGATCCTGGGTATAGGAATATTCCTAAGTATTTCTGTTTAAATTGGTTTCTTTGCTCTCTTTTTTTACCCTATATGTTTGAAGTATAGGCTTTGTTCAGTTTTAACAATGTAAGTGTATTAGAGAATTTAAAATGCTACTCATGGTGAAAGGCTCCAAATATTCAATTCACTTTTCTTCAAAACTTTATCAATCATTTATTAAATCTGATTTAAGTTATTATACTCCCAGGAAATATTTTTTCTATTAATATAATCTCTTTTCAATGTATTACTAATGCAATTTGCTGTGACTTGTCAGTGATGTTACCCTAAGTACAAATGTATGTGTGGCTGTGCATGTGCAAGCATGTAGATCTGGAATCATATAAGAAAAACAATGATTTTGCTTCCCTGGGATAAATAACTACAATATTCCACACTCATATAGAGACCTTCACAATCTCACCTCCTGTTATATAAGTACCTTTTATTATGACCATTTCAGAGATAACTAAACTGGGGCACACAGAGGTTGTTCCTTGCCCAAGCCAACATAGTAATTTAGTGGCAGAGCCAGAGCTAGAATCCTGTGGTGCATCTACACTGGCGCCTTAGGTCGACCTAAGGACACTTAAGTCAACCTACAGAACTCTGCGTCCACTCTGGGCACTTGTTAAGTCGACTTAAGCATTTCCTAAGGTCGATTTAAGGCTTAAGTCGACCTTATTAAGTCGACTTAAGTTGACTTAAAGCCAGTGTAGACAGGTATTTCTACACTACAGGCTCCATTAAGTCGACTTAACAAGGTTGACTTTAAGTCGAAGTCAACCTTGTTAAGTCGATTTAACAGAGTTGACTTAACAAGTGTAAACACAGCCTTGGAGTTTTTATATTTAATTCTTTGTTCTACCCATTAGAGTTTTCTTTACAGGTAATAGTACAAGGAACAGTGACAATTCTCTAGTCCTAAAAAAATAAAATGCCTGACTTCACTTCTTTCCTTAAAAAACGTGATAGCATCTGAAGAACCAAGAAAACATTATGGCTCCCCAAAAAAGTGCCAGAAGGGTATTAACAGTGCCAAAGAAAAGTAACAGAATGGCATTACAGCGCAACTTGAGCACTGAACAACGATCACTGTTAGAAAGTCAACATTTACCAACAATGGCCATTCAGTGATATGATATATGAAATCCCACATTTATTTCCTATTCTTTAGTTAATTCCTACTCTATAGCATCTGTTGGCAAATGATGGGGTTTTGAATACATTAGTACATTTAGTACATGGTTTGTCCAATGTACATCTTCTATTAATAATGTACTGTAATGTATCTAAAGTAGTAGTTCTATGGAGCAGGTTTAACAGGATCTCTTGATGACTGCCATATTTCAAGCTCAGAACTGAGTGGTCAATGACAGTGATCATAGTGAGAGTGAAATATAGTGGTACCCATTAATAACACATATATACCACTTCCACACTAGAGAACTGGAATCCTTATAAACTCTTCTAGTATGCGGTGGATAATAAACAGCTTATATACTTATAACTGAAACGCCTTTAAAATGACTGCATGCTCAACCTTTGTCTTCTTCAATTCGTTCTCATGCTATAGACTTGCATTACATTTGCTAAAGAGATAAAATATTTTACAGCCTTAAGGCTATATTGTTCTTATATCCATTCAGAGTAATTTATGCATATAGTTTGTATAAATCTTAATAGGAGTTACACAAGTAAATCCATGTGCAGAGAGATGAGGCTATATACCATGGAATGCAGGCTAAAGCATTTTCATCTGGAAAAGACACCTGACTATTGCTTACAAAGACTGTCTTTTTGTTTTAGGCAATGGTTGACAAAAATTCAGAGCCACTGTTATCAGGTATTATTCTGGAAACAACAGCAAAATGATTTTGCATGTCCAGTAAGTGCAATATTCAGTTGCCAAGCAATAGTTGACTGAGGTCAGACAGTAACTTTTCCACTTTCACATTTTGAAATTTATCTTCACAACTGCAAAAGTTTATAGACAGACTCTCCAGGAAAAAGTTCCTGTTTGTCAAACTGCTGCAAACTAGTCCAGCTCAGCCCCTTCTTATCTTAATTTAGGTAAGCTAGATGGAGCATTAAACTGATTTCATTAAATCAGGTTTTTACATCTACTAAAAATGCAGTGTTTTGGTGACTGTGACAAAGTGAGATCTCCCACAAAAGCTCATGCAGTAAATAAATTTGTTAGTCTTTAAAAGTGCCACAGGACTCCTTGTTTGTTCTGTAACTGTAGATGATCTTGTGAAAAAGCATCTTTATATTAAATAGCTTGTGTCTTTTTCCAGAATACCTCCAGGGTTCTAGTTCAGTTCAGGGGACTGGACTGGAGTCGATGACCTCTCATGGTCCCTTCCAGTTTCTATGAATCTATTATTCATAGAGCTAGGGTTCAGTGGCCATATGCATACCTTCCTTAATTCTGACCTGAAATGAAAACTTTTTTCAAAGGCTTCTTGTGTTGTGATTAAATATTTGTCGCTTTTTTATTTATAAGAATAATTTAGTTTATTATGTGGGCATATAATATTTATGATGTACTTAACTATACAGTTTATTGCTTTTAAGTGCTTATGTTTTGTATATGTCATCGGTAAGCATATTTTTGTCACTTAGTGACGCTAATGAGGCTTTTAAAATGAAGGTTTTGTTACGTATGCACATACCTTTCATGATGGATTTTGCCCACACGGGGGCAGTATACAGCAGATGGGGGCAGCAGTGGGGTTGGTTGATGTAACTTTACTGCATTTTCATACTCTGTTCTTTAATTTTACAATAGCCTAGCTTTCTCACTTTTGCTGTCTTAAGAAAACCAACTGAATTTTTCCAGCTCTTAAGCTATTGTTGTACACATATATTCCCCAAATCTATTACTATGGAGTTAAGTTTATAAAAAGACATGCTGCAGTTCATGGTCTATATTTATGAAGCAGTCCTGACTAAGCTTTTGATATATCTTATTTTAAAGTAATTAGCTTTAGTAGAGTGTTACAAAGATTCTACCCACCAACTATTTTCCGGATAACAATTTTTTAAATTCCAACTATTCTATGTGCATGTATACTGTTCTTGTCTTTGTACTTAGGATAAGAAATACCTATAATATAGTATAAATTTCCCATCTTCAAAGTGTCTGACGAAGTGGGATTTTCTCCCACGAAAGCTCATGCAATAAATAAATCTGTTAGTCTTTAAAAGTGCCACAGGACTCTGTTTGTTTTTCTGCAATAGACTAACACGTCTACCCCTTTGGAACTATAATATAATGGTATCTAATTTCCATGGAATAAAATTCTATTTTAATGGGAATAAAGAAGACATTATATATCCTATTTAAATATAGGAATCAATTCACCAACCAATGAACTACTGTCTCTTCTGAGTTTTGAGGCACAGTTGTTCAGTAGCCTACAGCAGTGTTTCTCAACTGGTGTTTGGTGAAACCCTGGTGCTCCGTGGACATAGTGCAGGTGTTCTGTGACCCACCCCAACCTGTCCTATTTTGGCAGGGGGGGGAGTGAGTGGGGAGGGAGGAAGAAGCATTTTAAAATGCCCCAGTCGCAACCAAGCTTCAAGTGCATAGCACCAAACATTGACGCACTCCTGTAAGGCTTGCTGCAGCTGGGGCATTTTAAATCTCCTACCATTGTTAATAGCTTTTTTCAAGAACATTTTCATCAGGTGTCCTGCATAAAGTAATTAATACCTTTAGGTGTTCCACGGTCCACTAAAGGTTAAGAAACACTGGCCTATAGTAATACTACATAACTGATATTTTTCCTGGCATTCAGATGCTTACCATAATTTAAACTTAGCTGTTTTTATTACATCAATTTTTATTTATTACCTGATACCAGATTCCATGCCTGCTCCTGTTCCCATTGTGTTTAATGGCCAAGCACTTGTTGATTTCTGCAAGATAGGATTATATCCCAAGTATTATCTCCTCTACTAGTTTTTCTTGCTAATCTTGCATATTGCAACAAATAAGTTGTTCAAGTCTTGTAAATCAGCAGTCTTCATGTGATTCTTTAGAATCAAACACTGAAAGTGCAGTTCCATTCTGAAAAGTGACTCTAAAAATGGCATCAGGAGTCTCCATATTTTGTCCATCTATACCTGTCAGAGCAAATCTGTTCAATTTGTAAATGATAACAAACTAGATTTTACTACTTGCCAGCTCTGAAAAGTCAACTTGGAATCTGAATTAAGCTAGGTTCTTTCTCATTGTCACATCACAAACAATAAAGCGTCCATAATTGGAATTTAGCTGTCAAATCTGTTGATAATTCATGGGCTAGAATAGAACCCTGCTTACCTTGTTGTGTACTTGTGTTGATTCTGCAGAGCCAACAGGAGTAAAAAGTAGCAAAAACTTGCTTTAGTCAGTAAAGTCAGATAATGTGATACACACAAGGATCAGGTCTGTTGAATAAGATGACATTTTTATGGTAATTTTTTCAGAGAAGAGCTGCCTTTTCAAATGTCGTATCGTAAGTCACTTTTCATAGAACTGCATGTCAAAAAATGTTTAGGATCGAAAAAAAGTGTTTTATAAGGTCAGGAACATGTTACACACACATATATATATCAGAAGCAGAATACAGATCTGTAAAAAGAGGAAAGAAAATAGAGAAAGATAGGATAAAATCTTACCCATGACAATTTTTATTAATGAGAAGTAAAGAATGATGGTATGTCAAACAGTGATAATTACAGGATAAGAGTGAACTTTAAAACCTTAAGATATGTAGATTAAATGTGCATCACTTCGTCCTCTTTAAATTTGGGGGGTGGTATGTCCCTGTATGATTCTACCTCTAAATCATGGTCTAATGGATAGGGCACAGAATTGGGAGTCAGGAAACTAAGATTCTCTTCCAAGTTCTGTCACTGATCTCCTTTGTAACCTTGGGAAGTCTCATCACATCTCTGTGCCTGTTTCCCTTCCTATCTTTTGTCTGTCTTACCTATTTAGCTTGTAAGCTCTTTCACATAGAGTGTGTCTTATTATATACTAACTAGACCAATGAACCCTAATCACAGTTGGGGTCTCCAGGTGATACATAATTGTAAAAATAACTAGTTACTCTCTCAAAGAGAAACATCCAATTATCCTTAGGTCTTCCATAGCAAAGTTCAGTAGGTAAGTAATAAATATTTCAAAAATCGCCTTTCTAAAACAAATAAGGTCTTCTCCAGATTTTGTCTAAAGAAGAGGATGAGCAGGTTATGTATAATATATGTGGTCAAATACATTCATTATAGAGTTCAGACTTTTATTAGCTCAAGCACACAGACATGCTCTTATTTGTAAATTTGCTTTTCACATAGCACGTTTCCTGACAACTCCTGAGATTTGTATTTGTATCTAAAGCATATATAGTACAAGCAAATATGAAAAAATACATGTGCACTGAAAGACAGGGCATTATATTGTGATTCTTTCTGTTAGGAAAAAACAATAGTCTCACAATAGAATTTATTACTCTAGTAATGGAAACATACGATTTGTCAAACACAAAAGTATCAGTTATAAACAGAGGCTCTGATTGATTCTGTTTAGTTTATTTTTCTTTCATTCTGCAATTGGCTTAAGGTACGTTAATTGTTGCCAATTATACAGTGGCTATATACATTAACATAGATTAGAACAGTATTTCACTATCATATATGAATTAATTAAAACATTCTGTGAAAGTTTTTACAAATTAGTATGTTTTTTGGGTACTGAGATTTTGGTTACTAATTAAGAATGTGCATACTTATCATTTAATTATTTAAAATAATTGAATACTTGTATCAAGTCTCAGTGTTCCATTTTGTCCAAAAACTTCATTTTTCTTTATTACAGCTAAACTTTATTTAAAAGTAGCTTTAAAAGTGTTGCTATTTGTTATAAATTTTCCCATATAAATATATGTAATAAAGATACTGTTAAATTAAGAATTTATTATGTAAATTCAACATACTAAGTGATAAAGTACTGATTTTAGGATATACCTGGGGAATGTAATAATTATAAACAGTAGGTGTTTTATTTACAAAGTGTCTTTACACTTGCTGATGGATATTTTGATCATGATTTTACAATTTGTGCTCACATGTTATAAAATCTGGCTACCAGGAGATTCTTAACAAATGAATATGATCTGTTGTACCAACTCAATTGATTTGTTACTACTCTGGCAAAATAATAGTTTCTCAGCTGTGTAAGCGATTTCCTAACTAGAAATGTCCAACAAAATAGGTAAAAACCCTCCCATATCAACTAAGAGAGATGATGCAAGCTAAACAAACATGAATCAGTATGAAAACAATATATACAGAATGCCTTGTCCTCCAAAATCCTATATTAAAACATGTACTTTTGAAGAGTAAGTTTCATTCTGATTTGTATGAGAACTTCCTGTAACACCAAACTCTGGAATCCCCCCAAAAAACTTTAGATGTTCCCTGAAACAGTTAAAACGCTAAGCAAACCAAAACAGCTTTCTTTCTGATGGTCTTAAACTATTCATAGCACTTCTGTGGTATTGCATGATGCAAGATTATTCAAATAAACTGCTATAAAAGCTTGTTAATTCCAGTAATTAGGTGTCACCTATTGTCACACCATCATTTTATTCATTGTTTCCTGCAAAACCTTACAGACCTCTTTTATGAATGTTCTGTAGTGACTAAAGCAGAATACAGGATTTTGGGGTCTTAGTTTTAAGGTGATTTAATTATATTTTAATTGATATTGAATAGCAATAAAATACTGGAAATTGCCCTCATTTAATTTTTTTTCCGTTAAAATTGTTTCTCTTTATTAACGTTAAGAGCTAAACAGAATTCAGAAATATGGTTTCACAAATTAAAAAACGGATGGATTAAAAGGAAAATGAGGTGCAGCGCAAACTGTCCCTCTCCTTCTTTTTAGGAACATCCCCCCAAGAACTAATTTTTCAACGCAATTAATATTTTTGTAATAATTTGTGTAAAATTAGCAACAACTCTTACTTTGACTTCATTGCTCAGCAGTAATATTTTAGACTTCCGCAACACCAGTGCCCAAAAATGGATGCAGATTTTTTAAAGATAAAGATTTAATGAAGAGATTTTAAACTAAAATGGCAATATGAAATGTATTGTTATCTGGATTATAAAGCCCCCCAATGTTGAGACAAAATGAAAATAAAATACATATTTAAGTGTTTGGAATCAGAAACACTCAAGTGTAAAATGTGTCACAAAAAAGGGTCATCAGCTATTAGAAATACTTTCAAAAGCAAAAAAACCCCAAAACCAGTATTATTTTTATATCTGGAAATATATTCAGTTTATAACTTTTCCACAAAGCATGTTATATGAAACAACTTTATAACTTTAAAATGTATTGTGTTTCTTTAAAAATTTAAACAATCAAATAATTTTGCAAATTTGGGCAAGCAGTTGCTTTCTGTGTTGCTACTTGTTTTGCAGTAACATCCATTTTTAGTTGATTGTTTATATAGGTTTTTTTCAAAAAAAATCCTGTCTGAAATCACTTAATATATAGGTACAGAAAAATTACTTTTAGCTTATTTTAGAGGTGTGTATGAATCCTCTGAACCTTGCACAGTTGAGTTCAAGGTAACTAAAACAGCTGGCCTTGCAAGTGAAAAGATACAAAAACAAAATTTAAAAGTACCTATAGCACTTTTAAAACTCTCTCAAACATTCCTAAAATCCTATGAAGTCATGTACAATGTGGTAAATTCATAATTATGTAGTATGGTATTGAGAGTTTATTGACAACTATTTAGTAGAATGAGTAGCATAAGTTATTCATGGCTTCACCATTCATTAATACTGAACCATAACAAATTCATGCAGACAAAACATTTATACTACACTGAGCAATCAGATATGTTCTCTAGATAAGTGTTTATTTAGAGAATGCTTTGAGGACTGGTTTTGTGATATGCAAAACTTAGTAATGGTGAAATGTTAAAGCTGCAAATTTGAACACAAAAGTTGCAATGAAAAACGTAATGGTTTAATAACAATGCTATCCCTCCCACACTGCTTCTGTTGAATATGAAGTTGTATATGTAACTACCTCACTGCCTCTCACAGGCAGCCTCCATCGGTCTTCTTTCTCAAAAGTGAATCCTGTCGCACTCAGAGATGTAGTTGACATCCCATATATATGAATGCGGTCCAAGGTTGTTACAGAAGGAAAAAAATAGGAGAATGTTACAGTTAAAAAATTCTAAACACTAAACAGTATGGAAATGATAAACCAAGGTCATGTGTAACAGATGTGATGTAAAGTTAAATTGCATGTCTAGAACTTTCCTTAGAAAAAGTATCAATATACATGTATTTAAATCTTTATTTAAATTATCTTATTTACATGCACTAAATTATAGAGGTTTCTAACTGGCTTTTGGTTTTTCCAACAATTTACGTCACCTGCTTTAGCAAACCTAATGTTACTTTAACAAAAATGGGGAATTTCTATTTTTATGAATCAAATAATGTATAGTAGGAGCATAAATTAGGTTACTGTGGATCTTGCAGTGTATGCATGGCCTTTTCCAAACACTAGTGCACAGCACATAAAACTTTATTTGCTGAAGAGCCCCAGTTCTTTGGCACAAACTTCTATTTCTCCTCCCAAATGAAGTCTTGTGCTCAATTTTTTCTCTCAGCCCTAGTCTAAGTGATGTTTCTAAACTGTTCAGAAGCAAGGATGGAGCCTTGAAGTTCATCTGCTTAGTTTTTGGAATAAGTTGTGAAACCTGCAACCTGAGCTTGATTTCAGTTGGCAGCTGAGACAGACCCGTGAAGTTTGTTTTTTAAAAAAATGATTCTGTGCATGTTTTTTCTGTTCTGTGAAGTCTTTTAATTACATAACATTATGAACATAAAGCCATATGGGCTGTTATTTTCAGCACATAAAGTCTGTAGTACATACTGCATCTGAGGCAAAACTTGACCACAGAATTATTTCTCCACTATCTTCATAAATTGAATTACGCTTTATACCCTTTTCCTCCCTTCCAACTAGCCCATCCTCCGCTTCCAAAAATAAGTGGGTGATCTTGGGTCCCAGCTGGTTTACGCACCAGATGAACTGATGCTGATGAGTTCCTGAATTCCATAATTGTCTTTGAGGTTCTAAGAAGAATTTGGTGGATTGGATCAGCTGGGAGGGAATGAGGATCAAGAATTCCAGATGTGTTTTCCCCTCTTCAGAGAGCAGATTGGCATCTGTTTTGTGCATTCTTCTGCGGTGAATTTCAATGTTTTTAGGAATCAACTTTGTACAAAGCATTCCCTGCAGCAATGAACTGGCCTGCAAAGGGTTCAGGTCCCTCACCTCCACAGCCAACTGTAATTTCTTTGCGGCAGGGACTGCTCTTTGGTTCTGTCTTGTTAAGATTGCTTACCAAATAATAATATAAAGATTATCTTGTCCAGCCTATGCCTCCTTTTGCATCATGAATGAAAAGCAACTAAAAGCCTAAGCAGTTATAATTATTAATAGGTGTTTTCACAGCTCTTGCATGTCCTGTCCACCAGCTGAATTGGGCCTCTGGTGCTACTGCAGTATAAATAATTGTAATCTTTGTACAGCACCTAGCACAATAGTGGCCTAGTTGTGACTGGGATCCTTGGGGGACCACCTCCTTACTACAAATAAGAATCTTCCCAAGGTTTCTGCTACTACCTCTCTCTCTCTCCTGGGGGGGTGCATGCCTCTGGCAGTTGCGCTAGCGGCGACCCTTGCGGTATGTGACTGCCTTTGGCAGAGGCACATGAAGGATTTCATTGAGTGTGAAGACAGAGAGCAGAGACAGAAAGCAGAAGGAGGCGGCTGCAGCCTTTGTAGTCGGGGAGGAATGCGGAAATGTTAAAGCACTATGTCAAACTTTTTTGAAACGGGGTCAAGTCACATTCAGCCAGCGTGGGAAAGCAAGGGAAAAAAAAGTTGAGGGGGGGGGGGTGCGCCGTCGCCGCTGCTCTCAGAGTGAGCAGGAGCTGGAGAAGCCGCAGAAAGCGCGGCGTGGAGGGCTGGTTTACGAGCCCCGCGCACGGGGGAGCTGCGTGCAGCCTTCAGGGCTTTGATCAGCTGCCGCCTCGCCACCCCGGGCCTTCGCGGCGCTTTTTTTTTCCCCGGCAGGGGTGGGGGTGGGAGGCTGAAGCCGAGCTGGTTCGGAGTTAAAGATCCCTTGGCAGGAAGGTGCAGCTGCCAGGCTGCTGCAGGCAGGAGGATGCGAGCTGAGGGCAGTAGAGCCGAAACAGAGCAGCTGCTGCAGCTACCTGTGTGGCCTGGGCTGCCGCGGGAGAGACCTGCTGGAGGCATCACCATGTGAATCTTTAGTCCCCGGTTCGGGTCTGCGCTCGGAGTAATCGGATGGGCGGCGTGCCTCTGGGAAGGGTGTTCCCCCCCGCGCGGAAGATTATCTGGGGCTCGTACGGCGATCGGAGCAGCTGCGGCGGGGCGGACCAGGTAATTTGGCAGTGGCCATGTGCTTCTCTCTCGTGCCAGAGAATATATCTACTGCCTCGAGCTCCATAACCACCCCCTGCCCGCTGGGTTGGGGGGGGGGGGTCGTTGTTCAGGGGGCTTCTCTTCCTCAGGCGGCGCGATGGTAAATCCCTGCCTTTCTGGGGAGAGTGGAAAGCCTGCAGTTTGGGGGCTGGCCCCCCAAGGCGTTCATCCCTGGCGGTGGAGAGGGGGCGGCAGTTTCTGCCACACACCTCCGCAAGCATTACCGGGCGGGGGCGGGGGAGAACCGCCGTGCACGTTGCCTGCTCTCGAGTCTGCCTCGGGGTGCAGCTCACGCCTGCTTCCTATTTGCGGGTGCCTGTGGGCGGCCATCTGCACGCACGCTTCCTAAGGGGGTGTTTTGCCCCCCTCCTGTCCGTCCCCCCACCCCCATCCCGCAAGCATTCTTGCTGGGGGATTTGGGCCAGGGGGTTTCCCGTGCATGCAGTCGCAATAAGGCGTTTGTTTCCAAGGAGGTCGCCCTTTGCATGCCACCCTGGTGGGGGGGCTCCTTTGGGTGTAGTCCTAGACGGGTTGTTTGGGGACTCCCCGGCGTGCAGTCCTGGAGGTGGGGGGCGTTTGGTGGCTCTCTCCTGCGTGCAGCGCTGGTGGGGAGGGCGTGTGGGGTTTCCCCAGCCTGTTGTCCTGGACGCGCGGGAGGCTTGGGGCCTCCCCTACTGGCTATCCCGGGTGGTGGGTTGTTCGACGGGATCCGTCCCCCCTCCACCGGTGCTCGGGTCTCCTCCGAGCCGTAACTTTCCATAGGCGAAGCGCCCCGCGCTCAGCAATAGCGGCTCCCTTGGAGCGCTAATAAACGCCGCCCTGTCTGGTGCGCGGCCAGCCTGAGGCGCTCTCTCTCAGAGCCGGGCCGGGCCCCTTCTCGGCGACCTCACGCGCGCGCCGTGGGAGGCACAGAGCAGTTCCCCGGGGCCGGGGGGCGCCCCTCCTCCTCAGGCAGGCAGCGGCCTGGCCTCGCGGGACGGGACGTTCTTGTTCTTGTTCTTCCCCTGGCTGGGCAGCCAGCTGCTGCCTCTGGGGGGAGGCGGGGCGCCGAGCCGCTTCCTCCCTCTCCCGCAAGGCTCCCTGTTCTCCTTGGCTGGGTGCATTTCCTTTGCCTCTCCTGGCCCTGACCTGCTGCCCCTCCCCTGGGACTCTCCTCCCCCCCCTCCACTCTGACCCTCCAACATCGACATGTTACCCCACCATGGGATTCTTCTCCCCTCCATCCCTGTCCTGCTACCTCCACCCCTGGCAGTCCCCATCTCCCTCTCCTGACCCCCACTGACCTGTCCCCTCCCTCAGGACTCTTCCCCACCCCTCTATTCTCATCCATGACCTGCCTCCCCCACCCCCGGGTCTCCTCCACCCCCACAGTCCTATTACTGATCCAGTATCTCTTCCTCTGGGATTCTTCCGTCCCGTCTTGGGTGACCAGATGTCCTGATTTTATAGGGACAGTCCCAATATGTGGGGC
>ML685951.1:3136324-3152884 GCA_007922175.1 Pelusios castaneus
TTAGTTTGTTTTTCTCTGTGATTAAGCCATGCAAAAAAGGAAGTGAGTGAACTGAAGACGAAGCTGTTGCATGTTATGTACAGGGAGGAATGTTGGTGGACAGGAGACAACCCCAGCACTAATGAACTTCTCTTGTGTGGTTTGTGTCCCTTAGATCTAATGGGCTTTACTCAAACAATGATCCCAAAGACCATATGATAATTCTTGGTGGCTTAAAGAGTGAAGGTGCATTGGGGACTGTATTGAAGCAGAACAGGGGAGAAAGAGGGTGCCTGCTCCTTCAGCAGTGGAAGCTCTGCAAATGGTGTGTGTGGTGCATTTTCAGCAGTAGCAGAGGAAGCAACCAGTTCGGACCTGAGACACTCCAGATACAAGAAGAAACAGCACCAGCATGGATAAGGACAGCATGAGCCTGGCTGACCAGCAATATGAATGTGTGGCTGAGATTGGTGAAGGAGCCTATGGGAAGGTGTTCAAGGCTCGAGACTTGAAGAATGGAGGTCGTTTTGTAGCCTTGAAGCGGGTGCGGGTGCAGACAAGTGAGGAAGGAATGCCACTTTCCACTATTCGTGAGGTGGCGGTACTGAGACACCTGGAGACCTTTGAGCACCCCAATGTGGTCAGGTGAGAAACTGGAGTACGATTCGTGGTCAGTTGGGTTCTAGTTTTGGTACATGGTATAAACAATGGTTTGGGTATATGGATGGACTGGACACCAATCTGAGTATATGTATGGAATGAGTACTAGATGAGCTATATAGAGGGTGGTATAAGGTTTCAGTAAGCAAGTATGCTGCCTGCCCGATTTCCTCTAATCCTGTTGCTCTGCCTCCCACATACAAGCACCCATCTCCAGAGGCATAGGTGTGTGACATAAGTGTTTGAGTGGATGGGCAAGGAGTCATACCCTTTGATCTCCACAGGCACAAGAAGAGAGGATGAAAAGAGAGAACTCTTCTGTCTCAGGTATCCACTCTGGCCAGTGCAGTTGATTTTTGGCAACCCTATTCATTATGAAAGTGGGTAGTGAATAGTGTAATTTCCCACCAATTTTAGACAAGGAGTGGGAATTTGTAAGGTTTTAGTTCAATGTTAAGCACAAGCAGGAGCAGCAGCCACTTAGGACCCCATTTGGGAAGCTTTGTACCTAGAAATAGTTTGCAAGCTCTACTTCCAAAGTGTGAAGAAAGGTACAAAGATTTCTTTTTTGTGACTAGGAATTCTGAATACCTGAATCTAAGTTCTTGAATGAAGGCTGCCTCTGTTATAAGCCCTTATATCTTTATATAACCACGATGTTGAATATGTAACATACAGGTCAGTTTTGAATAGCTTATTAGTCCTTGCAGATTGTGCCCAAGGATTCTGGAGAACTTGAAGAAGGAGCAAATTTTGCTAGGAGTTTTTGTGAAGCATTGTAGGAATTGTCCTTTATTTATTGTTTATTAATTGTCTTTTATTTATTAATCAGTGGTTTTACATTTTAAATGTATTGCGTGATTGCAGAGCTAATTGAAATCAGCAGAGAGTTGTTGAAAGTTCTTTTGAGCTATTTCATTGAAAATATGTAGACTTACTTGTTCATCATTAATATTATACTATGAACTTTAACAAATGGGCCATTTTATAGCAGGTGTACTTGTACATGGGGATGTACATTGAACTGCAATTCAGGGGATAATGTAGCATTAACAGAAGCATCTCCAATATTTGTGCAACAGTTCAAATAATTCAACATTAGACAACAAAGTGAAGATATTTGGCATTATAAAAGTTTGAATTCTCATATTGGCCTGAGAAGCTAAAGACTTCCAAGTTTCCCAGATGAAGTACAAGCTGTGAGCGATGTGCCCATTTTAGTTTGGCATTGAGGTTGTTCTATATTGGAGCTGCAACAGGAGAAGAGAGATTGAGAGTAATTTTTTAAAATGCAAAGATAAACTGATAGAGAAACTCTCTTTCTTTTCTGGATGTTGTGGTAGTAGAATCTTATTACTCCAAGGGCTGGGTAGGCACAGAGTTTATGTTCTAAAAATAACTGATGGATGGAATAAGACTGAGTTAAAAAAAAAAAAGTCTCTTTTTTTAAAGTGGGGGTAGTGCTTTTCTTTATTGTCTTTTAGATCCAACTGGACTTCAAGCAGAGACCTTATTGAGGTTAGTGGTGTGGTGTAGACTGGAGTTTGCGATTTTGTTGTTTATTTGGATAGTGACAGTTTTCTATTGGCCATCTCGTAATTCATAGGGCTAGAAACTTAGATGCACATCTGAACATTTTAGACTAAGGTTGGGCAGCATATCCGTATGTAGGTACTGAAACAAGTGGCTTGACTTAGAGGTGCTGTCTGAGTGCACAGTTTCTATTGGCACTAGTAGGAGTTGGGGTGGTCTGAACTTCTGAAATTCAGGCTGTTTATTTCAGTGCCTAGGTACAGGTTTAGACACTCTCCATTTGAAACTTTTTTCTTCTGCTTGTTTAAAGGAGAGCCTAGATTGTGTAGAAAACACTAAAATTCTGGAAATACTTAAATCTAATACCATACCTGTTACATTTTTGCCCATGGGATGACTCCATATACAATGAATCCAATAAGAGGGTCTGGTCTTGAACCCCCCAGTTTTCATGAACATTCTAATAGCAAAGTCAAAAAGAACAAAATGTCTGAAAAAAGCATGCAAATACAGACTTGTTTCGCTTAGACTAAAATGCACAGCAACCTCTATTGGGTATTTTACAGGTATGTTACAAGTTTAAATATTTATTATAAGATCAAATGAAAAATTCATTACCTCTGAGCAACAAGTACTTAACCATGTACTTTTGAATAAGTAGGTTTAATAGATATTTCGCTAAAAGAATGTTCCAGGACCTAATTAGGTTTTTTTTAAAGCCTGCAGCGCTTGCCACAATCAGCATTTCAGATGCGACAGGTTGGGTCATTATGTACCAGTGTGTTTGGCACCTTTGCTGCACCCTCTTTCCATCCGTGGGAGTAGAAAATAAAAAGCAAGTTCAAGCAGTAGCTCTTCTGGGATGGGAGAAGTTCTATTTAAGAGCATACCTCTGTTGTTTTCATTGGTATCTTTTGAATAGGTAGGGTTTAAAGATCATTTTGGAGTGTTTGAAATAATTTCCTTTTAATGAAGACTGACTTGTTTTTATAGGAAGGAGCAAAGTTTTAAATGCTTTGATTCCTTTACCAAACACAGTAAAGGGTTTTGTAATTTCCTGAGATTAAAGGATTACTTTTTTGTATTATGTAAATATGCTGAGAAAAGGAAATGCTGTAAATGAAGATCTATAGTTTCACTCCATTGACCTATCCGGCACTCAATTATTGAATGTATTTTATTCATTATTCAAATGTTTATTATGGGAGTTGAGAAATTGGAACCTCGTCAGTATTAGTGAATTAAGGTAGTAAAACATGCAGCATTTAAACACTGGGATAAAACTGGCATAATTTCCAGACAACTAGAATAAAGAGTAAAATAGCATTTAAAATCAAGTATTGTGAAGGAAAAATTACTTTTTTTCCCAAAATATTTCAAGCAATCTGAGAGATACGTGATAAATGCAAGTATAAATTTGAAACTGGTGTCTGAATAATGAGATATGTGAGCCCTGAGTTGTTCAAGGTAAACTCAAATTTTAAGTCAAAATTAAAATAGAGCAACACATAATCAGTGCACCTGAACAAATTTGCTTCAGTTGGCTTGCTTCAGATGATATATATCAATACATTCACAAATGATACAACCTTCAGTTAACAGCAGACCTTGCTGCCTCTTCTTCCTCTTCCTCTGCAAAACACCACATGCCCAGTGGAACTGATGTGATTCTGCTGCGCAGGAATAGCAGGATTTGGATAACAAAAATCCTGGTCATGGAGCCCTACACTGCAGGGGAATTTTCTGTATATCTCCTGCATTAGTATTTAGAAGGATGAAAAATGTTTGGGCCAAGGGTGGACCTGATGCTTACATGGATTTAGCAGTCACTGATCTCTGTGGAACTGTACAGAAGAAATGATGAGCCACTCCAGATTCAGGATGATTTTAGTGGGCTTGGATTTCTGCCCACAGCCCCTGAGAAACAGTTTGTGTCCGAGCTGGCTACTCATGCTTGACATTGGGATGGGAAAGGATTTAATCCATTAGACAGAGTTTTCACAATGGGCTGCACTTGTAACATTAAGAAATATTTTTTACAACATGCCATTTTTGCTACTTGAGTTTTGATTCACAATGTTTCTTTTCTAGCCTATCATCTCCATATTTCTACAGTGCAGTGCGGAATTTGTGATATCACGATTGCTTTACAGTGACAGACTGTGAATTTCATTATGACTTTAAGCAGAAAGAGGATCTAGGCTGAAATTGAGAAAGAGTTTATAATAGTTAAAAGGGGTGATATTGCAGTCCGTGGGTACCCAAAACTCCCATCAGCTTTGAAGGATTGAGCCTAGATACCTTAAAACTGTAAACATTTGATTTAGAGAGTTACAGGTAAAATACTGTAAAAGGATTCTTTGCTTGTGTGGAAAACGTTCTCACTTTCACATTTGTCCTGGTCTGAAATTTTCTATTTTATTAAAAGTAAAAAAAGTGATTTGCATAAGCAAATTTTGTTATACATTTCTTCAAAATAAAGTATTTTGTGTATATGACACTTCAGTTGTAGTTGGTAGTATGAATAAGTTGCTCATCTAACTCAGTGTTCAGATAATAAGATGAAATACTTCATTAAAAGTTAATATATACAGTAGTTAAATCTGGCACAAATTAGTCCACCACTTATGTAACTTACTGCTGTTCTATTTGGGGAAAAAATGAAGTATATGTAGACAAAGGACAGACCTTGCCAGGAATGAATGACATATTAGATTCAGGAAATTCCTGTGTGTAAAACTGGGAGTATTCCTTGCTGTAATAGATTTGTAAAAAGTCATCTTATGATCACAGTGCTAAATTCAGCTCTACATTGTGTTCATTTTATATCTTTCCTGCTATTAATCAGCTGATTAGTTTCAGTTTAGTTTCTGTACTGGAAATATGCTGTTAAAGAATGTGCTACAAAAAAGGGAATACTCAGATTCCAAATGTTTGTTTTCAAGACAAATATATTTAATGATTTTAATAGTGTTCAGAATGTTCAAGGTCTTTAAGCCAACAGAACAAACTCAAAAGCCCTGTATTTTTGTTTCTTAGCACTTAGCTTTTCCAGATCTCTGGCTTTTTTAGCATTGTTGGGAGTTAACGGGTCTTAAAAGATCCAGATAGACAAATCCTTATTAGAATTTGGTGATCTGAAATGTGCTCCTGCTATTAAAAGATTTGTCAGAATTCTGGCACCTTTAGCTTATGTGTACTGAATCCTCAGTTGTCAGACTAACGGGCATTCAGCACACAAATACTGAAAATCTCATTTCTCTCTCTTGTTAGTTTCCAAGACATGAAGCCCAGATAATTGACTCCAGCTCCTACTTGATAGTTTAGCCAGTTGGAGGCATTACATTATTCAATGATCTCCCTGCCACATGGAGCCAGTCTATAGGAAATCAAATAAGTATCATTCATTCTTTAACTCTATTTGTACAGTTTGGCATTAATTTGGGGTCTTTTAATATTGTCTCAAAGGATATAAAATATTATAAGACAATATTAACAACTTTGCAAACTACGCTCTATAGAGAGAGGCAAATTCTTTCTTCACTCCCTGTAAACTAGCTCAACAGAGCTGTGTAATAGTCTGTTGCTTCCTGTAGCATTATAGTAGGACCCCATGAAAAATAGAGGATGGAACCTAACCATAAAAATATAACAGTTTTCAGTGTTGAATACCCCCATTTAGCTTGATTTTGGCAGCCTTCAGACTATACACTTGTAGAATTTTAGAATTCCCTTTGCAGGGTGATTAAAATTTTGTTCTCATGGGTTTTTTATTAAAATGATTAAAAAAAAAATGTACCAGTGGGAGAGAATCTTAAAGCACTGAAGCTCTAATATTCTGTTTTTACTTCCAGTTTGTGGTGATGTTAACATTGGCTGGTAATAAGTTTAAAGGACAGTCTACTGAAGCCATTAGAAGTTCTAGCCTTTAAAGTGAAACAGTTCTATTTTAGTGGGAGGTAGTCTCCAATGAATTCTGTTTCCTTCCTTGCTTCTACTGCCAAACTAATGTTATAACTTTTAATGTGTAACATCACTCCTACAGGTCAGCATCATGCAATCAGTTAATTTCTTATAGAACTCTTTATATGATATATGACAAGCCCCTAACGAGAGAGAAATTAGTAAACATATATCATTGGAATCTTAGATTCTCAGAAGGCAGAAAGAATAAGCTAATGTGCAAAGATGGAGAAAAGTAAAAGGAAAGGGAACTGAAATTTAAAAGGAGTTATGGTAAAAAGTAATTATCGCTGCACATTAGTTTCAATTAGAGAAGAATGGGAGTATGAAATAATGTGTGTGTTTGGGAGGGGTGGGAAAATGAGTAGGATTCAGAATCAAACTAATGCAAACTAGATGATCCATAGGTAAGATTTGAAGAAAAGAAGTGGCTTGAAGGGAAGGCAGAAAGTCCCAGATTTATAGGGCCGTAAAAGTGAAAGAGTAACCCGCACCAAGTCTAGGAAGTTATGTGGACATGGAGAGCAGAAAATGGGATTGGACAGAGGTAGAATGACCAAAGGGGAGAATCAGTGACTATAATATCAGAGAGCAGGTGAGAGTTTGGAAAACTAAGAGCAATTTTGAATTAGATCTACAGATGGCTAAGATTTGAAGAAAGCTGTAAAGGTGAGGGAGGACAGGGTGATATGACCCCAGTTTCTGAAGTAAAAGAATAACTTGATGCCATCAGTTTGGAAACCCTGTACTTCAGATAATAGGCACTTAGGGAGATCAGAAATGACCATAAGAAGCAGGAGCAAGGGCTAAGGAAAAGGAATTTGAAGATGGAATGTTAGTTCAAAGCTTGAAAAATCCACTTGCATGGGATGAGCACAAGCTTTCCTGTGTGAGTGTTGTTAACATCTTGTTAGTGTACGTTTCCATGGGGAATGGTATAGTGTGGTATTACATTTTCCAGTGTGAGGAGTATTTTTATCATGAGCTCTTCTCATGGTGACAACTTTTATGTTTGTTGATTAATGTTATGGGTGTGCCATAACAATGCCATTAGTTATGTCCCATCCAGGTTCTTGAGTTATGTTAATTGGCTTACTTATACAATCTTTCCTTAGAAAACTAAAGGTAACAAAATGTTTCTCAAAATTATTGTTTGAAATCAAAATTTTTATGTAATTCCCAGTTATATCATCCCTACTCATGATGAATAGTCCCACTGAAAACCAATGAGACTGTGTGTCATAGGGGTGACACAACTGGGATCGGAGGGTGCGTCTACACTTGTAAATTAATTTACTCTGCATCTACACTACACTTTCCTTAAGTTGATTTAAGCAGCTTGCTTAAGTCGACTTAATGAAAATTAAGTCGACTTTATTAAATCTCCTTTTAATTCGACTTTAGGCTTAAGTCGACTTTTTAAAGTCGATTTAAGCCAGTGTAGACCTGGAGTAGCCCTAAGTCGACTTTAAGTCGACTTAGGGCTCTCCAGGACTCCCCCACTGCCCTACCTGCTTGGGGGGGGGGGGCACAGGGAGAGCCTGGCATGCCCCCTGCCTCTATGCCCTGCCAGGGTCCCTGTCCCCCTTGTACCCAAGTACAATGGGGCAAAGGCTGCGCCCCCTGGCACTGGGCAAGGGGTGCCCCCCCGGCACCGTGGACCTGCCCAAGGTCCCTTAGCCCCTAGAAGTCAACCTGTGGGCACTCTAGGTCAACTTTGTAAGTTCCCCCCTAAGTCAACTTTAAATTTAAGTGTGGACCTGCTAAGTTGACTTAACTAAGTCGACTTAACTAAAGTCAACTTAAATTAACAAGTGTAGACATAGCCAGAGAGCTTAAATGTGTATTAGGTGCTTTATAGACATATTAGAAGAAAACTGGTCTCTGCCATAAATAGCAATCAGATAGTTATTTCCAAGTGATAACCTCAGTTTCCAAAATGAAGGTTTGTCCAAATTATACTGGTTCACTTGTGTCATTGGAGTTGCACTGAGGATAATTTGTGCCTATTGTGTCTTGAAAATAGTTCAAACAACTGGTTTGTTCTTAATGAAGCAAACTGGAAGCTAAACCCACCGTGAATACATCTTTGCAGGAATTTCCAATGTTTAGTGATTTAACAGACATTCTGTGTGCAGATGAATCATTACTAGTTTAATTAAAGCACGTTCTAAAAGTCCAATTCAATATTACTCAGTGCAAAACCTTAAGTATTTTGACAAAGACAGGAAGTAAGAAACAGTTCTATTGTTTTTTTTGTTTTTTTTTTTTAAGTTGCTGTGAAGTTTTTGTTAAATTTTTTAATATATCTAGTTGACACTCTGGTCACTAGGATAAATGATTCAAGCTATCTGTTGCTATTTAACACTTCTAGGGAATTCACCTCTCTTCCCCCAAATTAGCTAATTATATACTGGAAATTTCAATATATTGTTCACAGTTTGTCAGCATATTTCTAGGAGCTTTCTGTGAATATAATTCTTAGCTGTGCTGATGCTTTTGTTTCTCTTCATCCTTGCAGCCAGCACTGTACTGTAAGGATAGAATTCTATTGCTATTTTTTTTCCACATTTGATGTGGTAGTTTGCATACAGCTGCAGCATAGACAGTTACCTTTGAAAGGAACATTTGGCTGGTTTAGTTTGATTAGAGCAAACCACCTCAATCATTTCTAAACCAAGAGCGTTTTTATTTTAACTTGGCAGTAGGAGTTGGGAATGTACTGACTGTACTCAGATATGTGGGGGAGTGGTAAAGGGGATACGCAACTGACGGCTAAAATGAAACAGCCTTAGTGGAATTTATTTACAAAAAACCCCCAAAAATCCATGTAAAGCTGTGGTTCCACAGGTTTTAGGTCAGACACTACTAAAAAGCATTTAAGCTGAAGCCATTGATGATACATTTTATCTTTCCTCTTTATGGCAAAGAATTTTAAACAATACTTGTGAAAATTCACACAAAAAATTGTTGGAAGTATTGTACTATAATAATGTTTCAAAAACTAGTATACATAAACTTTGAACAAAAGTTTAATGGAAAAATAAATTTAGAACCTGAAAGATTTCTGATCTATTAGCTATTAACAACAGAGTCCTGTGGCACTTTTAAAGACTAACAGATTTATTTATCGCATGAGCTTTCGTGGGAGAAAATCCATCTTCAAAGCGTCTGACGAAGTGGGGAAACTTACAGAATGGGAGGAAATAAATGGAGAGGAGTATATGGCATAGGATCAGGTCAGGCTGTAACAGCAAATCAAAATAGGTGTTAGGATTCAAACACTGGGGAACAGCACATACCCTAAAAGCCCTAGCACCAATATTTTGACTTAGAAATATAAGGGTTTTTTTAAAAAATACATTTTTAATGTATTCCCAGTGTCCCTCCTTCCACAAAATGGTGCAGTTATGTCATGTCGGGGATAAAATAGTCTCTTTTTAGTAGCATTAGTATAAGAGCACATAATTCTATCATATTTCTAGATTTGATTCTATCCCTTCTCCCGTTCTGAAGTAAATTGCAACTGTATTTTATGCTGTTTACTGTAGTGGAGATAAATGACATTCTTTAAATTATAATAATTGCTAATATTTGTTTAAATTTTCCCCATTGATGACCACATTATTTCCCCAGATCAATGTTTGTGAACATCTAGAATACTAGTATTTGTTCATTAGAAAGTTTGATGGGTTGACAGGGCCTACCCCTGCAAAATTAGTACTGGACAGCAGGGGCGTTGCTGGATAGCCAAAAGATCCAGGGATGTGGCCCCCAGCCCACCCCTGCCCCCAAACCCCCACTCCAGCCCTCCTAACTCCCCAGCTTCCCCCATCTTCACTCCACCCCCCTTCAGCCCCCAAACTCCCTCCACACCTGCCCAGGCCCCTCCGTCCCTAGCCCCCACTCGTCCCCCAACCTCCTCCATCCCTCCCCAGCCCCCCACCTAGTCCCCCTCCAGCCATCCATAATCCCCTCCACCCCTCACCAGCCCCCACCAGTCTCCTTGTCCCCATGTCCCCTCCACCCCTCTCCAGGCCTCTAACTCCATCTATCCAGCCCCTACCCAGTCTCCTTCTCCCCATGCCCCCTCCACAGGCCTCTAACTCCATCCATCCCTCCTCAGCCCCCGACGAAGTCCCCACTCCAGCCGTGCATAGTCCCCTCCACCACTACCCAGCCCTCACCCAGTCTCCTTGTCTCTTCCACCCCTCTCCAGGCCTCTAACCCAGCCACTCTCCTTGTCCTCTCCAGGCCTCCCTCCAGCCCCTTCCCAGCCGCCTTACCTGGCCGGAGGCTCGGAGCTGCAGGGACGGCCGGCAGAGCTGCTTCTGGGCCAGGCCGCTCCCACCTTGAGCACGCTCTGTCTGAGCATGTTCAGGGCGGGAGATTTGAATCTCCCCAGCCTGGACGCAGTAGGAGTCTGCGGCTTCGCTGGGGCCCCTGGGTGGAACGCAGCGTTCCGCTTGGGTGCGCATGTGCCTGCTGGGGAAAATAGATTCGTGGCTCAGGATTTTCTACCTGGGGCTGGCGCCCTGCCAGCCCAACGACAACGCCGCCTCTGCTGGACAGCATCCTCCAGAAAGTGCAGGGTCTTCTGACTTTCTGCTCCCAAACTGAGGGTTGTTTGACCAAAACCTCTCTCTTCAATCAAAAGGTTTAGGTTCATCCTTTCCTGTGTCAGAAACAAGTGGATCTTGAGCCAGCTGAATAAGCATAACTGGTGATATGCTACTTGAGCCCCTTGAGATCGGTTGCCAGTAGAGAGATGGATACATTTTTCAGGTGTGTAAAATCAGAAATCCAAATGCAAAATCTAGGTCAGCTCCACAGCCAGTGTAAATCATGTAGCTTCATTGTCTCCAATGATTTATACCAGCTGAGTCTCTTGTTCATAGAATCATAAACTCTGAGAAATTGGAGGTGGAAAAGATGTAGGCCACTTATGCTGTGGGCTGTTCCATGTCATATGTTCCGTAGTGCATTGTCCACTCAAATTTTAAATGGCCCAAATTTTTGCGTTCCCACCACTTCCTTTGAGAAACTGTTCTACAATATAATAGACGTTGTGTCTGGACGTTTTTCCTGGTATTCAACTAACCTTTTCCCTTTTTAAAATTTCACTTTGTTACTCTCACTTGTATCCATTTTTAACATCATAAGCAATTATTTCCTCACCTTAGCATGTACGCTCATCAAATATTTGAAAAATTTTGAGAGTGCTGCGGCACCTTAAAGACTAACAAATTGCTTCTGGCATAAGCTTCGGGCATTTGACAAGGTGGGTTGGAGTCCATGAAAGCTTATGCCTGAAGAAATTTGTTAGTCTTTAAGGTGCCACAGGACTCTCTTTGTTTTATCTCTTAGCATTTCTGATGTCTAGTTTTCTCTCAGCCATTGAATATCATTGACTTAGATTATTTTTTTCCATAGGTAATAGGTTGTGTTTTTCCAAATTGAATCTTTGTTGTTTCTCTCATATTTCTAGACATTTTAATTTCTTTTATGTTTATCGTCATCGACAGTATTTGCATCTCCACAGTTTGCCATCATCTGCCAGTGTGGTGCTTATTTCCTCTTTCAGATTTCTAATGGACATGCCAGAAAATCACCATCTATGGTTTCTCACTAGAAACCTCCCATCAATTTGATACATTGCTGTTTATCATTATCCTTTTCTGAAGCCCTACCAAAAAGCTTTCAGTCCATCTGTCTTTTTTAAACTAAATATGAGAGTTTGATACTCATAATATCAACACTCTGTTAAACTCCAAGATGGGGATGTTCAAAGGGGCCCAAAAGAGTTTGGCACTCAACTACTATTGAAACCTGACTTCTTCAATCCCTTTGTAAATTCCAACCTAAATATATTACATCCACTATGTTCCCTTTATTAATTAGCCTTGTAATATAATTTTAAGCACAAGCAAGGTTATCTGGCAATGCTTATTCCTATGCTGCTTATTGCTCATCGTTCCGATACATTCTAGAATTCTCTCTCTCTCTCACTCTCTCTTTATCTCAATGTTTGTTTATTCTAGTAGGTTGGACTAAAACATCTATTAAGATGACAATAATACAAAAAGAACTCTTTATTAAATAATAAAAGATAAAGACAGAAATTATAGAAACTGGAGGATGGACAGATTGAGATCACAGAAGTACATTTAGGAAAAGTATCAGGGTTTTTGAATAATAAAACATTTCACCAAAACAATAGAAACTATACATGTCTGAACCCCAATGAAAAAAGCTTAATGCAAAAAAAAAAAAAAAAAAAAAAGACTAGCATGCCATCTTCATGAGCCATTTCTGAAACATACTGGCATGACAAAGATCACTTGGATGTTGTGATACCTTACTATAAACTTTACAGAATATGGAGCTGTAACAATGTATATTAAAGATTCCATAGAATTTAATGTAGAGCTGTAATAATGTATATTAAAGATTCCATAGAATTTAATGAGAGAAAATTGTGAGTGGAAAAGACTAGGTGCTGCACAATCTATGTAAATAATAATCCAAAGTCATAAAAATATAAATAGATTAATTTTAGTTGTTCTACCAGTCTCTAGATCAGAAAAAGGATATTGTGTGTGCAGTGTTGCAGATTGAAGAGGCATATGAGTCTAATGAAACAGTAAATATGGGTGACATCAACTACCCACATAAATTGGGCAAACAAAGGTCTAACAAAAAGAATTCTTGATACATTAAATGGTTGCTTTTTGAAGCAGCTAGTTGTAGAGGATATTCTCCACATAGTCCATAGCTCATGAGAGTTGGTTTAAGAAATACTGAGCGAGTGACATTGGTCACAGTCTAATTAAATTCAATATTTTGGAGAGAGGGACTATACCAATAAACTAGCACAATGATGCTAAACTTTTGTAAGGATGGGGTTTAAGAAAAATGGGAAAGCTAGTCAAAATTAAGGAATTCAAATGCTTAGAGTTATCATGGCAGTTACGTAAGTATATCATAATATAGTCATAGAAGGCATGTGTATCTTTAAATAAAAAATGAAGCAGGAAGACAATTCCAGAACTATATGGGTAAAAATACAAGGTTCAAGAGATATTTAAGCCAAACAGGCATCCTTTAAGAAATAGAAATCCAGCCAAAATGAGGCCCACAGGCAGGAGCATAAACTATGGCAGGGATCCACAACCCCTGGCATGTGTGCCAAGAGGGTCATGCAAGCCAATTCAGAGTGGCACATGACGACGATGAAATTGCCACTCCTGTTGCCAAAGGCCATTCTGCTTTCAGCATGGAATGGTCCCCAAGCACGATGCTGAAAGCTGCTCCAGGTGTCTTCTTTCAGTGGCAGCTGGGGAGAGTCCCCATCTCCACTGGCTTAAGTAGACTTAATAAAGTCAATTTAAACGCTGGTTCGAATTAAAACGAGGTGTTATTAATTCGAACTAACTCTTCCTTAATTCGACTTAAGGAGCAGCTTGAGTTGAATTAAGGAAAGCCCAGTATAGACACGGAGTAAATTAAGTCAACTTAAGCCTCCTTGGCTATGTCTACACTTGCTAAAATTAGTTCGAATTAGTTAGTTCAAACTAACTAATTCAAACTAATTTTAGTTAGTTCGAATTAGCGATCCCCATTCATTTCAATGGCCGGTTAGTTCGAACTAAGAAATTAGTTCGAATTAACATGGCCACATTGGTTAATTCAAACTAGTTAGTTCGAATAAACCCTTTAGTTCGAATACCCTATTCAAACTTATTAGTTTGAATTAAGGAAGCCTTTAATTCGAACTAACTAAAGCCTAGTGTAGCCATGGCTTTAGTTAGTTCGAATTAAGCCTCCTTAATTCGAACTAACTTGCCAGTGTAGACATAGCCCTTAAGTCAACTTAATTTGTAAGTGTAGATGCACCCGTAGAGAAGTGCTGTTGACTAATTCGCTGCACTGACACAGGCCCAAGTATATATTATTCCTGGCAGGTGGTTGTCTAATCTGTTCTTAACACCCAACCTTACTTGAATAACTTGCATCTAAGAATTTTAGAAGAGGTGGCAAAGGAGGTTATTAAACCATTAAAGTTGTTTTTCAGTAAGTCTCTGAACAATGGGGAAGTTCCAAAATACTGGAAGAAACTAATGTTGTGCTAATATTTAAAAAGGGCAAATGGGATGACCCTATTAATTATAAGTCTGTCAGCCTGAAATTGATCATGGGCATGATAATGGAGTGGCTGATATGGAACTTGATTAATAAAGAATTAAAGAAGTGTATATAGTTAATGCCAGTCAGCATGGGTTTATGGAAAATAGATTCTGCCAAACTATGCTTACAGCATGGGGACTCTATCCTGGAAAGCAGTGGTGCTGAAAAATATGTGGGGAGTCACAGCTGTCTAGGGGTATGTCTACACTAGAAAAGCTAAGTCGACTCTGTTAAGTTGACTTAACAAGGTCGACTTAAAGTTGACCTTGTTAAGTTGACTTACAGTGTCTACACTAAAATCTTAAATTGATTGCTGCGTCAACACATGCAGGTGCTAGGTTGATGGAAAGCCGCGACTCCCTTCTTCTCCCCAGCAGAAGGGAGCTGCGGCTTCCCCCCAGGACCAAGGAGCCGCGGGAGAAGAAGCTGCAGCTCCCTTCACCCCAGCCCTAGGTTGACTTAGGGAATTAAGTCGACCTAGGGCACCCACACTGGCTTTAGGTCGACTTAAATATTAAGTCGATCTAAAGAGTGGGAGATATTAAGTCGATTTAAGGAAGCGCTTAAGTCAACTTAATGAAAACCGGATGTGGACACGGCGTTCTGTAGATCGACTTAAGCGTCTTAAGTTGACCTAACTTGCAAATATAGACGTACCCTGGGAGCTCTAGTGTGATTCTGTGGCCAAAAGGACTAATACAATCTTTGGATGAATAAACAGAAGGATCTCAAGTAGGAGTAGAGAGATTATTTTCCCTTTCTATTGAGCACTGATGCAGTCCTGCTGGAATACTGTGTCCGTTTCTGGTGCCCATGACTCAGGAAAGATGTTGATAAATTGGAGAGGGTTCAGAGAAGAGCCATGAGAATGATTAATGGGTTAGAAAATATGTTTTACTGTGGTAGATTAAGCTCTTTGAATCTATTTATTTTAACAACGAAAAGGTTAAGGGGTGATTTGTTCACAGTTCGTAAGTACATACATGGAGAACAAATATTTGATACTGGGCTCTTCAATCTAGCAGAGAAAATTATAACACAATTCAATGGCTGGAAGCTAAAGCTAGAGAAATTCAGACTGGAAATAAGACATACATTTTTAACTGTGAAGTAATTAACCATTGGAACAGGTTAGTGATGGTCATGATGGATTCTCCACCAGCAATTTTTAAATCAAGATTCAATGTTTTTCTAAAAGGTATGTTCTAGGGATTATTTTGGGGAAGTTCTATGGCTTGTATTACACAGAAGAACAAACAAAATGATCACAATAGTTCTGAGTGGCCTTGGAATCTATCAATTCCTTGGAAGCCTATTTCAGTGCTTAACTATGTTTATAATTAGAAAGATTTACCTGATATATAACCTAACTCTCCCGTGCTGCAGAGTAGGTTGATTATTACTTTTCCTATCTTTGGTGGACCTGGAGAACATTTGACCACAATACTCTTTATAACAGCCCTTAACATTTATTAAGACCGTTGTCAGGTCACCCCGCAATCTTCTCTCGAGACTAAACATGTCCAGTTTTTTTTAACCTTTCCTCATCTTTCTTGAAATGTGGCACCCACAAATGGACACAGTATTTCAACTGAGGTCTCTTCAGTGTCAAATAAAGTGGGACAGCTGCCTCCTGTGTCTGCATACAACACCTTGTTAATTCACCCCAGAATATTAGATTTTTTTTTGCAACTATAAAAATATCGTTGACTCTCATTGTGATCCACTATAACTTCAATATTATTTCAGTAGTACTGCTGCCTAGCTAGTCATTCCCAATTTTCCTAATGAAAATATTTAGTTGTACTGTCACCAGGACTGACTGTAGGACCGCACTATATGTGCTCTGCTAGTTTGACAGCAAACCAATGATGATCATCATCTTTCACCCAATTTTGTATCCATTTTATAGTAATTTCTTCTAGGCCACATTTCTCTAGTTTGCTTGTAAAAATGTCACATGGGACTGTCAAAAGCATTACTAAAATCAAGATATATCATGTTTACATCTCCCCCCTCCTCCCTCCCCATTATGCCAGTAATCCTCTCAAAGAAGGAAATTAGGCTGGTTTTGCATGATTTGTTCTTGGCAGTTCCAAGTTAGTTATTACTTATTACCCTATTATCCTCTAAGTGCATACAAATTGATTGTTTAATACTTTGTTCCTGTACCTTTCTAGGTATTAAAGTTAGTCTGACTGCAAATGTATTATTGCCCTTATATAAATCCATGGTACG
>ML685951.1:3153284-3175798 GCA_007922175.1 Pelusios castaneus
TCTGGTCTGACCCAATACGGCCTTTCTTATGTTCTTATGTTCTTATGATCTGTAATTCCCCAGATACTCTTCGTTCCCCTCTCAGATTTCACCTTTCCTCCATGAGTTCTCAAAGATAATTAACATTTTTAGAGAAGACTAAAGCAAAGTAGGCATTAAACATCTTGGCTTTCTTGATATCATCCAAATTAGCTCTCCTTTCCTGCTAAGTAATGGACCTACATTTTCTTTGATCTAGCTCTTGCTACTAGTGGATTTACAAAACCTCTTCTTGTTGCGTTTTATGTCCCTTGGTACGTGTAAGTCATTTTGTGCTTTAGTCTTTCTAATCTTTTCCCCACGTACTTTTCTTTTATACTCCATCTTCAGTAATTTGTCCTCGCTTAAAATTTCTATAGGAGTCCTTTTTGCATTTTTGGGTCATTCAAGAGCTCCTGAGGGAGCCGTGGCATGTTGGCCTTTTACTGGTCTTCCTCTCTTTTGTTTGCATTGGGATAGTTTTTACTGTTGTGCTTTTAAAATTGTCTGTTTCAGAAACCAGCTCTCCTGAACTCCTTTTTTCCCTTAGGGGATGTTGGGACATTTTCTATTCCCATGGGACCTTTCCTACAGATTTCTGAGTGTTAAAGTATGCTTTTTTTTGAAGTCCATGGTTCGTATTCTGTTGGTCTCACTCCTTCCTTTGCTTAAAATGCTAAAGTCTGTTATTTCACTGCTTTCATCCAGATTGCCTTTATCCTCCCAGAATCAAGTCTTCCACTTCCTGAAACAAGAAGTTATTCCCAATAAGTTTCAAGAACTTAATTGGATAATTTGTGTTTTGATGTTACTTTTCCAACAGATGACAGTCAAAATCTCACTGTTTTCCACATGGCAGAGTAGATGGAGATGCACATCCGAGACAGCAACTGGTTGCAGGATGGAAATTAGGCCTGCTACCTGTTTAGAATGTGTGTCTTAATCTTCTACAAAGGCAGGTCTCCTTCACCACTTCTCCCCTGCTTCCCTCTCTTTTCCCAACCCCTCTCCCCACAAACATCCCTAGTGTGGTGCAAGATTAGTCCTTAAGAGTGCAACTCTGCATACATGGTGTTATTCTCTTTAGAGTTAATATGACTTCAAAATTGGCCACACATAGATAGCTTTATGCCAAATTACTTCATTATG
Organism: Pelusios castaneus; assembly: GCA_007922175.1. Lineage (NCBI taxonomy): Eukaryota > Metazoa > Chordata > Testudines > Pelomedusidae > Pelusios > Pelusios castaneus. Next base: position 3,154,452 of record ML685951.1, read on the forward strand.
AAATTGAACAGCTTATTCCTGGTTTCTAACTTGCATCTTCTGTTGAGTTTCTGAATATATGGATGTTTAGAAGGAAGTGATAATGTCTTCATATTTGTTCAAGAAACTAGTTCTCATTTCAGACGAAGTACATGCCTATTGTGAATTTATAAAACCAGACTATGCTTGAGTTAAAAGCACGCCAAGAAAAACATCTGAAATCCCTCAAAGATAGCTCACAAAATGGCTGAATAGACCTTTATGAAACTTCAGGGGAAAAAAGTCACCTTTGAGTTAAATTAGATTGGCTACGACAAAAGAGAGAAAATGCTATCACCAGTGGCATATATATACTATATAAAGCATACAAATTTAAATTGTGTATCTTACAATACATTTTACTGTTTTTAGTACCAGTCATACACAAGACTTGTGTCTGTGCAGCCGTCTAGTACTTATAGTGCAAACAGATGTAACTACACAGACTACTGATCTCAGTCAAATTTTCAAAAGCTCTTAAGTCCCATTTTCAAATGTGATTTAGAGCCCAGATTTTCAGAGATATTTAGGTGCCTAACTGATAACTGAAATAAATGGGATTAGGTACTTACATACTTTTATGAATCTAGGTCTTAGAACCCTAAATCCCAATGACTTTCAGTTAGATTTTCGCTCTTAAGTGCCTACGTCATTTTCAACATGGGATTTAGGCTCCCTAATCACTTAGTGACTGTTGTAAATTGTATCCTACTTGTTTTTATCTATTGTTAATGTATTTCTAACATAGTATCTAAGCACCATATACATCAGTTTTTAGTGTCATATGTATGGACATTTGATTTCATCACTCCGATTCTCCGTGATTCCAGAATTTTTTTTCTTTCCTTTTCTTTTTAACTCTTGCCATCCCCATTGAATGCTGGTCACATGAGTGAAAAAACATTGGTGGTCTTAGTCCACTTCCCAGTTGATAAATGTCTACATTACAAAAAATACCACCACAAATGGACTGACAACCGTGTTGACTGTCTCATTCTTCATGTGTCACTGTTAAAACGGACGAGCTGTCCACGTCAGGATGGAAATGTGTTGGCAAGACCTGTTTGAGCAAGTTTACATCATCTGTCCATTCTGCATTTGTTAATAGATAAAGGATTTTTGTCTCAGGCTGACAGTTAGACCCGCAATGAAATTGACAATGGTTTTAAAGTTTTTATAATAATAAGGGAAAACAGAGGTACTGCATGGCTGAGGGTACACCTAGATGGCAATCACTGGTTGCGATTGCAGCTCAAGCTGACATATCCAAACTAATTTTAATCTAGTTAGTTTGAGGCGCAGAACAATGATGCTGTAGCAGCATGAGTTTTTTGTTTTGTTTTTCAAAAAAGGACAGCTGACAGTGGGTCAAACTTTACAAAGCTCTAAAGTTGTAGTTAAACTAGTAGATGGTTTAGGTTCTTCCTTAACGCCAGCTGTGTATATGGTAAGGGAGATATAAAGAAGTATGCAGAGAGTGATAAGGGAGAATGACTGAACACAGGGAAAGCAAGAAGTCCAGGAAGCAAGAGTTGATTCTTTGCAGAAGGAGTATTGGGATCGATCATAGGCCCCAGGAGAAAGAGATGGAATTTAAAAATAGGGAATCATTGGGTCAAAGAAACTGATCTAGGTAGAGGTGACAGCGTGACAGAAGAGTCCACCCATTGTAGAAAGGGGAACAGAAAAAAGTCTGGCATTTGCAGAGCATAGGAAACGGGTTGGCAAATACAAAGAGATGTATAGGAAGTGTTGACAGATCTTAATTGGGATAGAGGCTTTGTACAAGTGTCTGGATTAGACATAAAGCCAGTTGAAATTTCTAAGAGGGTGTTCCCATTTCCAGATAGGGGCAAGCTAGTGCATTTTGGGGAAAATAAAGCATGTTTTGAATATTATTATAAATTCACCCCCAAAAAGCCATTTTAAGGCAGGATTAATCCTGAACATTTATGGGTCAAATTTTCAGGCAAGTCTACACCCAGCTACATCGAGCTTTCACTTGCACGTATTCATCCATTCATATATGTAACTGCACCTTGTACATGCAAACCCCTTTTACATTTTAAGCACATACTCAAAAGTGTTAAAATTTACATCCTTAATTTTATTTCACTTTCATACTTAAGTAGTTGTTTTTCAAAAGATTATGAAAGAGGAAGTATAGCTAGTTGTTAGATTGCAAGAGTCCATTCCTAAACTCTATTCTCATCCTTGGCACTGACTTGCTATATGATTTTGAATAATTCATTTCACCAATCTCTGCTTCCATTTATCTCATTATAAAATGGTTCTAATTCCATACATACTGAATCTTGTTTTTGTAAGATTTTGTCACTTTTTTTACAGTGTTCTGAAAACTATGGATGATATATAGTTGCAAAATGTCCTGAAAATATAGATTTTTTGGAAGCAGTGGTACCCCTTATACATTTTCAAACAACATACTCCAAAAATACCCTGTGCATTAAAAAGTATACTTAATCCGCTGCTCTTAATAGAAGTCCCTAAAGACATCAATTGCCTTTACATCAAATGTAGTAAGGCTGAACTTGGCTTTGCCTGACCAAGATGGAAAAAAGGGAAGATCCAGCTTGGTCAGGTGAAGCTAAGTCCGTTGTGAGTGACTGGATCATCTAGAGCAGGAGTAGGGCTGGCAGGCCTGCAGGAGTGGAACACCACAAGCTGGTCAGACCCTTTGGGCAAACAGAATTTATAACTAGCTCAAAAAGTTATTGGCACTCCATTTTCATTGGCAAATGCTGTAAATAATTTGTAATCTGTTTATCTTATATAGCATGCAAAAGGGTAAAGAAAATGAATTCTGTAGACTGTACCTACTTTTTAAACATCATAAAATGTATGATAATTTTAAAATGATTGAAACTGGATGGAAAAGGAGGAAACAAGTTTATTAAACTGCTAACTAAGGAAAAGAGGAATGAAACCACCTGAGACTATTACAGTAGTAGATATATTTTTAGTTTTCTTCTGTCCATGCATGTGCTTTGAGATTCTTTAAAACAAAACAGCTCATTAGAGGAAAAGTACATGAAGGCCAGAGAGATTGCCTGGCTGTGTGTAAATAGCTGTTTGGACAGAGTGGAATGCAGACTCTCTAGGAAAAGAAATGCCACGAATCCTTAATTTAAAAAAAACCACACCAAAAAACAACACCCCACTCCCCCCCCACGTTAAGATGTCAGGTCTAAAATGCTGGTGATAAATTGTAAAGAATTTGTAGTGCAAAGGAAATAAGGAACCCTTTTCAACCTATTGAATGCTTAAAGGTGACTTCCTCTGGACTGAATTTAGCAAGTCAGACAAGTCTTGTATGTTTCCAATGAAGTTTTATTAGACTAGTGGTTCCCAAACTGAGTGGTGTGCCCCCCTGGGAGGGGCGTAAAGAAAATCCAAGGGGCGTGCGAGGCTGTGACATTTTCATAGCAAAAAATTTTTGCGTCAAGAAAACCTATTTGTGGTTATTTTTAACTGTACAATCACTAATTGAATTTTTGTTAAAAAGGGGGTTGGATGATGGTAAAGGAGAGGTGGGGAGGTGTGAGGATTTCTCAAAAATCAGAAAGGAAACATGATGCTGAAAAGTTTGGGAGCCTCTGTATTAGACCTATTCATTTCTTGTCTGTACAGCCTTACTATTAGGCCTAATCCTACAAATCCATCACAGATCGTATTCCAGGTGAAATAAATGATAATTCTGGGCCTGATCAAGAGCCTGCTGGCTTCAGTGAAAAAGACTTCCATTAGCTTCAGTGATCTTTGGATCAGGGCCTTAAAATGAATGAAGATTTATAGGATTATGCTGTTATTTTTGAATTAGCAAGAGGGTGAGGAGTGATTGCAGTATCTGTTCTATTCTTGGTGTCTCTTTTTGCCCATGCCCTCATGTGGGGGAAGGTCACAAAGTGCAATGGCACTTTGCTATGGCTGTTGACTTTGTGTGGAAAGTTTTCAGATAGTACTGAGCGGCTGGCAGCACGTAGACCAGAAGACAGATAGGCTACATGTGTCACTAAAGGGCTTAGTTAAATTTGTTTGAATGCCTTTCTGTGCTTTAATAGGCTTGAATTTCTTTTAATTATAACCTTAACTTTGAACTTCCATCATTTATGATGCTTGGTTTTGGACAAGTATAACAGCCCTGTGATATATTTTACCCTTAAGTTACTGAAATGTGCCTAACTATAGCTCCACCTTAACACAGTTTTTCTTTGAGAAGGTAGAATACTGAAAAGAGGATAATGTGTAAATAGAAAAAGTTGGCCTCCTTTCAAAACCCATGTCCAAATCCTGATTGTCTTGCTCATATGAGTATTCTCCATAACTCTGGGCCTTTATGAGTAAAGTTGCTGTTGGACAGCTGGTGAAAGAACTCCCCACACATAACATGGTGGTTACGTCATTGGAATGAAGTAGCACTGGAGTTTGTCACACCTCTGTTACGTGGTGTTCAAGATGACTTTTTTACTATTTTATTTGTTGTGAGTCTGGATCAATGCACTTTTCCCCAGAAAATATCATCTAGTCTATATTGTCAATTAAATAATGGAAGGTCTACTTCACCCCTATGGAAGTTACTGGGAGACTTTCCATTGATTTCACTGGTAGTTGGGGTGACTCCTTCATAGCACACTAGCATGGGTTCACAGCACAGTATCTTTTTAAAAAAGATTTAGGTAATGGTGATAATCTGTGGGTAGAAGATGCCAGTCACCATGAGGTATGATATATGTGGCAAGAATTGCTCATCTCTACAGGTTTTACACCTATAGTTTTTCTCTTCTCTTCCTTCAGTTTCTTCTTTTTCTCACCTCTTGTGTAACAGAGAACCACTACAATGGTGGCTCAAGCCCTCCTCTCCATTTTACTGCATTGTACCTTCTAACAAAACCGACATGTAAAGAAAAAACATAGGACACATGTTACTTGTTTGTTTTGTCTGCTGTATCGCAGAGCAGAAGTATTGACACCTCCCCCACCACCAGGTTTGTGCTGGATACAGGTAGTTGTATCTGATCCATTTCAGGAAATCTTATATTCAGTGTTTCTCTAAAACAAATTCCTTGTGCAGATTTGGAAACCATCAAAAGGTGCCTTTATGCTGTTTAACTTATTGGAAATAAATTACTGTTCTAATTTGCAAAATAACAAGAACTGTTCATTTTAATTGCTGTTTTGTTTGCCTTTCTTGTAAAAAGCAACTGAGCAATTTTTTCCAGTTTGTTGTTTATTTAGGAACATCAAGAAATGCATTTGTGTTGCAATGGACTAATATCAGCAAAGCATGAACATCTATTTACAATAATAATAGTTATATTCAAAAATTAATCTGCATTCATAATCCAGTGTAAAGGTTAGGGAAGATTACATTTATAGCTAAGGGCGATTGAGGAATAAAAAGGAGTGGGGGAAACCTGCATCAGGCCCAAAATTTCAGTCCTTAATCAGTTAAAATTTCTACTGCTTAAATAAGGAATACAGGATCAGGACCTTAACATCATAAGAATGGCCATACGGGTCAGATCAATGGTCCATCTAGCCCAGTGTCCTATCTCCTTACCGTGGCCAGTGCCAGAAACTTTAGCTGGAATGAACAGAACAGGGCAATTATTGAGTGATCTGTCCCTTGTCAGCCTGTCCTAGTTTCTGGCAGTCGGAGTTTTAGAGACACCTGAAGCATGGGGTTGTGTTCCTGGCCATCTTGGCTAATAGCCATTGATGGATTTTTCCTCCATGAACTTACCTTTTTTAAAAAAAAAAAAAATTATAGTTTAGCCTTTATAACATACCCTGGCAATGAGTTTGATAGGTTGACTGTGCACTGTGTGAAGAAATACTTTCCTATGCTGGTTTTAAGCCTTCTGCCTGTTAACATCATTGGGTGACCCCCAATGTTCCCTCTAAGGTTTGGCACTTGTGTGCAAAATTTTCAAGCCGTGTGCAAAACTTTTTCTGAATAAAATTTTTGTGCAAACTCACATGACAGAAATTATAGACATTAATTTAAGTTAAAGTGATTGTAAATAGAATTAATTAATTGGGTTTAATTAATTGAATTTGAATGAATTTTGAATTGAAATTTAATTTGTAAAAAGGTTTTTATTTAAAATTAATTTTTAAAAGTTTTTTTAAGAAAGAAAGAAAGAAAGAAAGAAAGAAAGAAAGAGGGCCGGGTGGGGTGAGAGGAGTGGGGAAGGGGCTCGGGAGGGCGAGAGGAGCAGGGAACCAGTGGGGGATGGGGGAAGGGCTGAGAGGAGTGGGGAGCTGACGGAGAGGCTGGGAGGGGTGAAAGGAGCAGGGAGAAGGTGGGGGGGGGGGGGGGGAGGGGGGGGCGGGTTGGGGAGGAGGAACTGGGGGCTGGTGGTGGTGGAGGGTCCTGACCCCTGCCCCCCTCCTGCTGATGTACCAACACCTATTTTTTTTTTTTTTTTTTAAGTCAAAAGCACTGTTATTATCTATCCCTTTCCTTATGGTTCTTAGCATTCTGTTAGCTTTTTTGACTGCTGCTGCACATTGAGCACGATGACTTCAAGAGAGGGTGACCTATAATGTCCAAAAACAGTACTGATAGGATGCAATTTACTGCACGTACTTAAAGTCAGAGCAGCTGGGCTCTAGGCAGGTGAAAATGCTCTCGGGTTGGAATGGTGAAATGCACATCCCCACCAACAACCAAGGGCTTGCATCCAATCTCTAGCTTATGGAATAGCAGTCTCAAATTCTCTATACTCAATACATCAGATTCCTGTGAATTTTCCCCTGGCTTGTCTTTAATGTGAGGCACCATTGGGCCAGCAAACAGTCCCTAGCCACAATGTATACCAATTACACAGTTTACCTTCTACAGCTGGGCTCGACAAATCCTAGACACTGCGTCACAGTAGTGCTCAGGAATTTCACCATGGCGCCTTCCATTAACCATGGCATCTTCCATTAAACACTGACCTTTCATTTCAAGCTCCCCTCCAAACTCACTTCTCTGTAGTCAGTCATTAAAGCATGTTAGCTAAAATATGCTGTCACACTAACAAACAAACATGCTGTAAGTAGAAATGTCCATGGGATTTCTCAGCAGGTTTTGTGCTGTCCACTAGTGTAGGCTCTGAACTCCTTAGGGTGAAGACGGTGTCTACTGCAGTGTCCTCTGGACCTCTGACAACACTGTATTTAACAAATGATAAGTAATAAACCAGAAAAACAGAGAATTGAGATTGACAATAAACCATGCAGTGTTTATATTGGTTTTTAAAGAAATAAAAGAGCAATGTCCATGTACTTAATTGTAATGTATTGTCAGTTCTTTATTTAATACATTTTTAAAAATTAAACTTACTGCATCTCTCTTGTTCTTATTTTACGTTCTTTCCCTTACTGGCTTCACTGCCTTTCTTCTTCCCTGTGATATAGTATGATGTATCTTCTCTTGCATCATCTACAGGGATGTCAAACATGTGGCCCTTGGGCTGAATGCCGCCCATGAACCTCTTCCCTCTGGCCCATGACTGTGCTCTGCGGGACTATCCCTAACAGAGAGAGAGGGAGTGTGTGGTCTTGCATACCCAGTGCTCCTCAATGCTGCAAGAGTGTCAGGTCTCGCGACATCATAGAGCGTTGGGTATGGAAGACTGCGTTCCATGAGACCATACACTCTTGCTAGCAGAGAGAGAGAGAGAGGTATCGCGATGTGCAGTTTCGTGTACACAGCACTCTATGATGCTGCAAGAGTGCCATAGTATTTCCATTTATGGTATATATGGCCCACTTGAAGTACATTGAGATCAAATCTGGCCCATCATAGCAAATGAGTCCCCCGCCCCCCCCCCCCCCCCCCCGAGTATCTGCAGCTTCCTTTTTCTCTGGTATCTATCTTCTTTTTCTGAAAATTTCTAAGAGCTTGGCAGCCAATTTACTTACTTTAGAATGTCTTAAAAATTCAAAAAAAAAGTTACAGCAAATTTATGACAGAAGGAAGGTGTTTTATCTGCATCTCAAGGACCAGACTTGTAATTCAAAACAGTCTTGTGTGCACTTGTGTTTGCACAAATTACTAAGCATGGTTATTTGATTTATGCTATGACTACAGTCCATATCACATAGGGATTTGTTTGATTTTTTGGGCTTACTTTTGGGGCCATTTTTTGAAACATATGCACTATCTAAATGATGTATAAACAGTTACCAACTGGATAATACATACTAATTATTAATCTCAAAAAAGTAGGAATAACTGATCACTTAAATTGATCAAAATTCATGAAGACTTGTTTTTATCTGTCTTCATATTTTTTGTACAGAAATGAGATAAGAAGCTTAGATATTGCATATTTTGTCTGAAGCCTGAATATAAAATGTAAGTGAAGTTTGGAATTTGTAACACAACCGCTTGATTGTGAATCATAAATGAATAAAGACTGGACTTTATTTGTCCTTCATTATGCTAGGCATAACTGGGATTCAAGGGTAATTTCTGAGTTCCTTTTATTTGAATTAAACAAAATCAGTATTCAGACGTAAAGTTGTATTTCTGTTTCAAAAAACGCAAAGGATGGAAAACACATAAAAAGGAATGCAACTTTTCCTGAGGAAAGTACTCATTTAAAAATTGAAAACATTTAATAAAAGAGGCATATACATTACCAGTGAATCAGTGTGTCTTTACTTTATGTGCTGAATTCTCATGAATTCTTTTAGCATTGTTATTGCATAACACTGAAACAGCATTTATTTGCATGGATGAGAGTCTCCTCAGAGCAGTGTAGAGAGATCAAACATCCATTGCTTACATCAGTAGACCTGTCCGTGGCTTTCCAGCTGATGGTCACCTTTTATATTACTGAGTATGACCTGGCAGAGGTGATTGGAATCATTTGAAAGTGACTCTGCTTTTTCTTTTCGGAGAGATTCTGGTGTGTTATTGGGTAAGGCAACGCACGAGGATCAGTCTTGTCACCCCATGTTAATGTGTAATTGAAGCCACTACTGGAGAGTGTAAGGTGCTGAGAGTTACAGTACCACAAGTGAGAAGACATTGTGTGCCTCAGACCTTGGTGGTATTCTTTGCTAATACCATGTGTGGCTAAGATTGGGTCCTTCATAAAAGCCATTTTGGCTTCAAATCATTCCAGATGAGATGAAGATGATAACTGATTGGCAGAGGTCACCTGTATTCTGCCTAACTGATAAATGCTATAATCTTTCGCTAAATCGAGGGCCTGCCTATTGTGAAATTTTTTGCAATCTTGGGGTCCTACAAGTTTCATATCTTCTCCTGGGCCCTTAGACAGTCTTCAGGAAGATGAACAAGAAAGAGCAGCAGCAGCAGGTCTAGAAAGGAGAGCAGTGTGCAGTAAACAAGAGAGAGGTGTGGAGAACCTCTTGTCAAACACTTTTTCTTTGACATTAAACTCTAACAGCTGAGCCTTTTAGGGGACTGGTTGGCATAGCAGATTAATGCACTAGCCTTTTCATCTCTTAGGCACAAATCTTGGCTTACGTTGCAAGTGAAAATTAGTTTGGTGGTTTCATCTTAGTCCCTACCAGACATTTGTCTACAACACAAAACCACCATGCAGTTTGGCACCGTGGGCAGTCTTTGCTCAAGAGAGGCCCAGGAGAGGGATGTTGCAGGTCAGGACTGAAGGCAGAATTGTGTGTTGAAAGCTTGCCTAGTCCACACTTTATCGGACATGAGCCAGTGCTATTTACCTTGCTTTCAAGAGCACCAATTTCTCTGTTTCTCACACACACGCCTTCAAAGAACAAAAACATCTTTTGTAAAACCAAGCATTTTAATTCATTTTTCCAAGGGAGAAAATGAGAGACACCAGAAAAAATTAGAGTATAAAACTAAGCTTGCAAATGAGCGATCGCCTTGTCATCTTAATATCCTCCTGCTTCTTTCAACCCTCACTACTAAGCAATCTGTAAGAAAGAATGTTGGCCAAGTCCTCTTGGAATAGGCTCTGTTGCCTCACTTGTGCCATGCAGAGGCTTCTACATATCAGCTGTTTCTGATCTCAATACAACAGCTAATGAATGAGGGACTGAACGAGGGAAAAGTTGCTCAGTCACTTTTGTGAATCTGCATGACATTTGGACCTGCCACATAGAGGTCAGTTTATTATATTTGATGGTGTGTCATTCCAGTCTTCCATCCAGGCCTGGAAGAGTCACAAGACTCTTCTGACTGACTGATAAGAAAGCAGATCGCTCCTGCCTTGGTCTTCTCCTGAATACAAGTCTTAGTATGGAGCAGCAGAGAATAAAGGGGTCAAGGGTAAAATTTCAAAAATGACTTAGATGTTTAAGACAAAAGAGTCTTGTGGCACTTTTAAAGACTAACAGATTTATTAATCGCATGAGCTTTCGTGGGAGAAAATCCCACTTCGTCAGACGCTTTGAAGATAGGAAAGTTACAGAGTGGGAGGAAATTAAATGCAGGGGAGTGTATGACATAGCATCAGGTCAGGCTGTAACAGCAAATCAAAGTAGGTGTTAGGATTCAAAACACTGGGGAACAGCACATAGAGGAGGGGGGAGGTCAATTCACTTGATGTAATGCGAGAAAAATCCATAGTCCCTGTTTAACCCCAAGGCAACTGAGTCAAATTTGCATATAAGTTCGAGTTCTGCAGACTCTCTTTGAAGCTGTGATTTGTTATTCATCTGTTTCAACACAGCTATTAACAAGTCGTTAAGGGAGTGAGCAGGGAGGTTGAAGTGTTCCCCTACAGGTTTTTCAGTATTGCAGTTTCTGATATCAGATTTGTGTCCATTGATTCTTTGGCGCAGAGACTGTCCTGTCTGTCCAATATATAAGGCAGAGGGGCATTTCCGGCACATGATGGCATAAATCACATTGGTGGATGAGCAGGTGAACGAACCCTTGATGGAGTAGGTGGCATGATTAGGCCCTGTGATGGTGTCATCAGTGTAGATATGAGGGCAAAGTTGGCAGCGTGGTCTGCTGCAGGGCTGTGTTCCTGCTTTAGTGTTTCTGCTCTGTGATCTGTAGTTGCTGGTAAGTATCCTTTTAAGATTAGGGGGCTGTCTGAAAGCAAGGAGAGGTCTGTCTCCCAGGGCTTGAGAGAGTGAGGGATCATCTTGTAAAATAGGCTGTAGATTTTTGATGATGTGTTGAAGAGGTCTGGCTTGGGGGTTGTAGGTGACGACCAGTGGCGTTCTGTTGTTGTTTTTCATGGGCTTCTCCTGCAGTAGTTGACTTCTGGGTACCCGTCTGGCTCTGTCAATTTGTTTCTTCACTTCTGTGGGTTTGTACTGTAGTTTTAAGAATGCCTGGTAGAGATCCTGAAGGTGTCTGTCTCTGTCTAAAGGGTCAGAGCAAATGCGGTTATATCTTAGGGCTTGACTGTACACAATGGATCGTGTGGTGTGTCGAGGATGGAAGCTCGACGGATGTAGGTAACTATACCGATCAGTAGGTTTGTGGTATAGGGAGGTCTTTATGTGCCCATCGCTAATTTGCACTGTAGTGTCCAGAAAGTGGCTCTCTTGTGTGGAATGTTCCAGGCTAAGTTTGATTGTGTTGTGGAAATTGTTAAAATCTCTGTGGAATTCTTCAAGGGCATCTTTACCATGGGTCCAGATGATGAAGATGTCATCAATATAGTGTAGGTAAAGTAGGGGTGCTTTGGGATGAGACGTGAGGAAACGTTGTTCTAAATCGGCCATAAAGATGTTGGCATATTGTGGGGCCATGCGGGTACCCATGGCAGTGCCACTGACTTGAAGGTATAGATCATCTTCAAATCTGAAATGGTTGTGGGTGAGTACAAAGTCACAGAGGTCAGCCACAAGTTTAGCTGTGTCATCATCCTGGATGGTTCTTCTAATAGCTTGTAATCCATCCTTGTGGGGAATGTTAGTGTAAAGAGCCTCTACATCCATAGTGGCTAGGATGGTCCAATCCATTGATGGTCTTCCAGAAGACATAGGCTTCTAAATCAGTTAGGCATTGCAATGCTGAGTGCATCAGTACTTAAATACCTTGAAATGTCTGGGCTTAAGCACCTAAGTTACTTTTGAAAATGGGACATAGGCTCCTAAGGACTCTCAGGTGTTTTTAAAAATTTTATATCAGAGATGAGATGTAGGAAACTGTACATTTGGGGGCTTCTCTTCCTCTATTTTGGTATCCTCCCTATCTTTGTATACTTAGTTCCTTTGGACCAGGATACTGAAACTTTAGTTTGAGATATAAATTTATTCAAAGGTATGTTTACCAATTAATTACCATTTACTAAGTCAACATCAAATACTAAGACAAAGCAGCATGTATTGGGAAAGGAGAAAGGATTCTAAAACATATGAGAGTATGACACTTCTACTTCACTTCTGTTCTCTTGCTTGCTAGCTCTATGGGTCATGGCTTTTTCACTGCATGCTGCTCTAATTCTCCTGTTAAGCTATATAGTACCCTTCTCAGCCATAAGGTCCTTTATTAATATACAGGTTTGTTGTGTCTGATTCCAAGAGGAGGCTGATGTCTGTTAGCAGAGTCATGTTATATTTTAAGAAAGAAAACATGCCTCATGTTAAAATGCAGCTTTTTGCTCACAGATGTATAAAGAAAATTAGTTATTTAAAAGTATATATTAAAATACTGGTATATATTAAGTATATAGTAAAATACTTGCTGGTTAAGAGCAAACTTCTGCAAACTGACTAGCTACCATACTACAGAAGAAGAGATCTAAGGCTTCTGCTGACAGCTGGAATCAGTGAGTGCCTGACCATCATTTTTCTTCAGGGTAGTTAGGTATAAGGGGTTAGACTCCTAGAACTAACTTGAGCTAAATGGAGGGAAAGCAGAAGCTATTCAGGCTTCCTCACACATATTTGTCAATAAACCTCAATCATGCGTTGCAATACTCTTGGTATTCCAGTCTTTTGGTGGTCCTGTAAAAACAATATCAGTCGTATATAAATTATATGAGGGCTTTTTAGCAGGTGGATAAATACCTTACTACGTTGAGACCACGAGACTTTCCATTTGTGACTTACCCCAGGCTTGTGAAGTCTCCAAAATGCATTCTGTTAACATACCCTACTTACCTTCCCATCCTCTTCTGATATGTTTCTCTCACTCATGTGTCAATAGCTCCACTTTTCTTTCTTTACACTAAGAATGAAGTGTCCCTGTAGGTATTCTTTCCAAATAATGGGAATAATTCCATGACGGTGGATTGTAAACTCTTTGGAGCAGGAGCAGTCTTACTGTTCTGTGTTTGTACAGAATGTAGCACAATGAGACCCTGGTCCAGCACTACTGAAAAATATGTATAATCCTTCATATGTTTTTGCCACAAGATTCTGGGCTTTCTTTTGGCTATGCTTTGTGTATTTCCCCCCTTGTACTTCCACCTATGACTGACAAAAGCAGGAAAATTGATTGTGTTAAGGATTTTAAAATCTTTAGAGACAGGTTTCCTCATCCATTCCCCAGATTCATGCAGGTGATTCTTACTGAAGTGTCTATTGACCTCCATCACCAGTAGTTCTTGAGAGAAAATGTCGGTTACACTTTCCCAACATTGTGTGGTCTGACTCACAACACAGGTTATAGAGGCTAATGTAAGTCTAACACTAGTTACCATATATACTCTTGTTAAAGCAGAAACAACAGTTTTCAGCTGAAATGACAAAACAGGTCTTCTCCTTTTTAAGATGATGTACAGTTCATATGTATAGGTTGCAAAATAAAGACTAATTAAAATTACATTGCAAAATTGGATTTTATGGTAAAACGGGGGTGAGTGAAAATGTTTTCCTCCCTTTGCTCTATATTGTATGTAATCTGTGGTAAAAAGGCTGCAAAATTTTCAGCATTCTCAGAGCAAAGTATCTCTGGGAAAAGGACAAATATGTCTCGGTGTAGTGACACAGAAGATACAGAAGGATATATGCCTATAATATAAAAACTGAAAACAGAGCTCAGTGTGTGCTTATAGCTCATAAATCTTTACTAGGTGGTACAGTTAACTCCAAAATTTGGCTCCATTGAAAACCAAGTCTGCAGTAGGCGTGTAGTATTTCATAGTGTTCTAGTTCAGATCTGCACATCAGCGCTTCAACTATTTCCAGCCAAACTTCTTATTAAATACTTGTAGGACTTCCTATAGCGGATCTTAGATTTAGATATTGCAAATAGTGCAAAAGTTTCTTTTATAAGTACAATAGAAGGGCAGGGCTTGTGTTTACAAAGTATTCAGTATGGAAAACCTGTATTAATTGATCTGGATTTGGTCCACTGAGGTCTATGGACACAACGTAACCTTTTAAATAAAATGCTGTACACTGTAGCTTGTGCCAAAGATGCAGTGTAACCAGTCAAATAGAAAAAATAAGCAGGAAACGGCCTGAAAGAATTACAGTTTAGATGGCAGAGTTAATCCTAACCATAGAAAGTAACTGTTATGAAATCACATAAAGATGCTTTTCTCACAGTGATTATTAAAGGGTATAATTTTTAATGAGGTAATCCCATTCCTAGGGGTGCTATCAAACAAGACAGTGTACATGGTGCTAGGTATCTCTTTCCAGTGGTAATTAAAACAGGCAATGCTAGATGTTTTTATAGTATCAAAGACTTAAACAAGCTCTGCTTAAAATGATCTCTTTAGGAGCATTTGTAGTTTGCAAGAGATCAGTATACCCTGTTTATTGCCCACAGAGGAGTGGGGGTGGGATTTTAGGTTTATTTAATTAAATGCAAAGAACTTTGGGATCCTCTGATGAAAAGTGGCATAGAAATGCAAGACAGTAGCATTATTATTACTCCATGCAGTGATTAACACACAAACAGGGCTGCCCCTCCTTCTTACAGTTCTTATATTTAGCAGAGTACTTATTAACATGCATTTACAATACCAGGATCATATTAAGTAACATTGGTAAAAATTAAACAGAGTATTAGAATTTGACTTCCCTTTAAAGCAGGGGTGTCAAATTCATTTGCTATGCCAGGCCAGATTTGACTTAAATGTACTTCAAGTGGGCCGTACATACCATACATCGAAAAACTAGGGCACACTTGTGGTGCCGCGGAGCACTGTGTGTGCAAGTCTGTGCTCCATGATACCAGCCTCTCTCTCGCTCTGTTAGGGAGAGAGTGTGGTCTCGTTGAGTACAGTCTCACATATCCAGCACTCCACAATGGCACGAGACCTAACACTCTCTCAGCATTGTGGAGCACTGGGCATGCAAGACCACTCTCTCTGTTAGGGAGCACAGTCTTGGGCTGGTTGGAAGAGATTTGCCGGCCGCATGTTTGACACCCCCGCTTTAAAGGAAGCTTGTAGCAATAAACATTGCCTCCACATCTGACAGAATGAAATCTTGTTTAAAACAAAATTACAACCTTTCAGTGGTTGAAAGGTTCATTTTGCCAATGTATTAAATACCTGGCAAAAAAAGGTGTTTTAATTTTTTTTAAAGTAAATGTAAGTAAACACAAAGGAATCATACAGTTGGAAATATTTTCCAGTGTTTATGTTCAGATGTTCAGACCTGTCTGGCTCCTCTCTGTTTGCATGTGTTGGGGTTATAGGCAGTCCGGCTGCATTCCACATTGATTCATATAAATATATTGCAGATTATTAACCTCCAGCCAAATACCAGGGAATTTTGCTTTTCAGAATGGTTGGTGACTTTTCACAAAGCCTTCTTGCTATACGGAAGCATCCATCTACAGAAGCCCCATTAAGGAAATTATAAAGAGAATAATTGTACCAGGACTTTTGCGACTATAGCCACCAATATGAGCCCCATAAGTATGTATTATCAGATTAATATGAGGAAAGGTTATTTGTATGATTAATTGGTTCAAAATAAGTTTCTTAGGGACAGTCAGAGTCTTTCCCTATTAAAATTGCACCAAGCTTCTATTCTTCAGCCCATATAATTTTGGCTCAGAAAATTATTGTAGTGTAAAAGCTGCCATATTTTCTGTGAAAACAAAACAATGTTTCTCTAAAGAAAATTCATCAAAAAGCTATTTAAAATGCAGGTCATTTAAAAATCATCTTGATTTAAAATATTAACTTTTCTATAATTTTTTATACTCTTCTAGCCCAGAACAGTTTGTTACTGTACCTTCAAATTTACCAGACAGTTCAATCTCCTTGGAAATTTATGTGCTAGCTGTATTTGATGTAAATAGTTATTATTAAGGTTTTTTGTTGGCGGTTGCTGGGGGCTCAATTCTGATCTGACAGATGGCAAAAGAAGTTTTTTGCCATTGCAGAGAGTTAAAACAGAATTGAGACAAGGGGCCATGTGCTCAGCTGGTATAAACTAGTGTTGTTCAATTGACCGTGTCTGAGCCACATTGATTTACAATAGCTGAGTATTTGACCCTATATATTTGTGAGAGAATATGTTCCCTCTATTGGCTAGTGGCAGTTCAGAAAGCATGTAATTATATTTCTATAATGAGCTGCTAACAGCAATCTTCCTTGAGCTCCACTGGTGGACTCCTGGGTCATTAAAGCTGTTGAACTCAGTTCTTCATGTATGAGTTTGGTTATGGAGAGTGGATAACCTCAACGGTCCCATTATAAAGCCTATTTTACTCCTTCTTGCAACTGCAATAAAGGGTTTAGTTTCTTTGCCAACTAGAAGGTTTTTTGAACTCTTTGATTAAATGGAATAGGAACTTCTTGAAATCAAAAGGAAGAGAAATTGTTCCAAAACTTCTGATGTTTTTTGGTGTCCTTCTATTTCCCCCCCAAAACCCTAATAGACTCCAAAATGTGAAACAGAGTTTTACACATCAGTAGTTTTCAAGGGCAATAATAAGTTAAGCAATTACCATTATTTGAAAACGAAACATGATCCTTTGTCACTAAAGTTGGTAGAAGTGTATAAAGGGTAGCATAGAGAGAATTTTTAGTGTTGATCTCTGAACTAGCCAGGGCTACTTTTAAAAAGTGAAAGGAAATGTAACTCTAGGTTGTTAAAATTATTCCTCACCAGAATGTCTCTTTGTCCTAAGACAAGTGTACACACATCCCTTTTCAAAATGGAATAACTAGAAAACATCGTTTAAGTGACTAGCTAGAGATTGCCTAGGCAATGTTCATTAAAGCTGGGGTCAGAACCCTGAGTTGATAGACCCATAAGTGCATCCAATAGAGCACATTGCCTCTCTAACACATTGGGTCAAATCTTTGCACTTAGGCCAGCTGTAAACTGGAGATGATAATGCTTAACCATCTTTATAAAATATTTTGAGATATACAGAAGAAAAAACACTAAAATAAGTGCAAATAAGTATTTTTCTTACCCATGTTTTCAGATGGCTTAACTTCAGGGGCTAGGGCCTAGTGCAATGATTCTCAAACTTATTTGGCTGCAGACCACTTTTATGTCTGTACTAATTTACACTCCATCTCCCCGAGTGTCCGGCCATCAGCCACCGCCCATGGACACCCAGCTCTGAAGGCTCTGCTGCTGGTGGCAGCACTACCTTCAGAGCTGAGTGCCTAGCCAGCAAATGCCACTCTCCGGCCACCATGTTCTGATTGTGCGTAGTACTTATTTTTTGCCAAAGCTTCTCGTGCTCCCCCAGAATACATTCTATGCCTTTCTGCCAGGGGACACGCCTTCTCTCCCCTCCTCCCTCCCCTTCCCAGACTGAGAACCTCTGCACTAGGCATTGCTGTGGACTCACCCATATCAGTAGTTTAGTCTTGCATCTAAGAGTAAGGAAATTATTAATTAAGGACCTCATAAATATTACACTGCCCTAATATAGTAAACAAGCACATTATTCTTATTGCGTATAAAATAAATGGATATTTTATCACAACAAAGTTAACTTTGACCCAAAATAAATATTTTCCACCATTAATCTCAAAATAGTGTCAACAGTTTCCTATCAAACTACATACTCTTTTTTCAAGAATGGCAATTGTATAGTAGCAAAATAAAAAAAATCTGTCAGTTGATAAATATATTGACTGATTTTTGCTTCACATTTTAGAGAGGAAGGCAATCTAATCTATAATTTGTTAAATAACACTTGTAATTTTTGAAAAATAATTTTAAAAGATAGTGTCAGATAGTCCCATCTCATTTGCAAGCCACTGATAATTAAATTAGTTCCCCTAGAAATTGAAGCAGAAGTGGACCTTGAGGAAAGGTTTGAAAGAAGAAAGAGATTATTTAGAGGAGGCCATTCCATACAAAAGGAGTTACATAAGGAGTCACAGAGGTATGTGTAAGAAACGGATATAGCAGGCATCACTGAGTTGGAGGTGTATCAGTAAGAAACAAGAGCAGACAAGTAAGAAAGGTGAAGAGATTTGAAATGAGGGCAAGATGCTTGAACTTAATGCTATGAAATAGGGTGAGAAAGCAGTGGGATTTCTATAAGAGTAATATGTTAGTTTTACTTTCTCATCATACCTATCTTAGCACCTGTATTTTGTATACAAAAGCTTTTTTATAAACTCAATTTCCTGACTCTCTTTCCTGCTTTTAGTAATTTACAAAAGTAATCAGTGCAAAAATACTATTTTGTAGATCAGAGGAGACAGAGACTGTGATTTTAAACTGAGTGACAAATGGTGTAATGGTGTTTGTTGAAAACCATTGGTGTAGGAGGAAATAAAACGATGCATAAAAGTCAATTTCTTTGTGTCTCAAAAAAGTTGCTGTTTACTTATTTTCTTTTGAAGGAGGAGGAAAGTGGAGCAAACTTGTCTGGGGAGAGAAAATATGTACACAAAATCAAATCGTTTTCTGGATTGTGTTAATTGTAGCTGTGCCTTGATAGCAAACTTGGCTGGGGAAAGAGAATACATACACAAAATCAAATCATTTTCTGGATTCTGTTAATTGTAGTTATGCCTTGATAAGAACTGATTACTTTCTCACCTAACTACTACTTTTTGATCATGCTGTGAAATCGTAATACTTGTGTTTTCAGAATCCAAACATGAAATTTGAATGCAGTGTCACAAATAACTGATCATCCCTTGTATCATCAAGAGCTCAAAGGCTGCCTCTGCTTTGGAAAGTTGTTTCTTCACGCCATGTTTCACAGTACATTGAAATATATGTGTGTGAGCAGCAAGGTACTGCCTCATTGCTTTCTGTCAATTTATCTTCTCTTTCCTTTTCCTCTCTCAGGTTGTTTGATGTATGCACAGTGTCACGAACAGACAGAGAGACTAAACTAACACTAGTGTTTGAACATGTCGATCAAGACTTGACCACTTACTTGGATAAAGTTCCGGAGCCTGGAGTGCCTACGGAAACTATAAAGGTACCATAGAAGGATTTTCTTTTCCCTACACAGTTTTAAGAAATATTACGGCATAAAGATAAAGGGCTTAATCATCAGGATCATACAAGAAAGCTACCTTCTGCTTCAATGGAAGTTAGTCTGAGTGAGTAAGGAGTAATCACCTAGTTAGGACTTGAGTTCTAGTGTACTGATCTGTGGTTCAGTAACTGGAATAATTTCTTTATGGAAATGTTCATATTTATTTTCTTTTGGTTTGCATTTTATGTTCCTCCTTCCCCTCCTGTCACACTCATCTCCTTATCTCACTGTTCCCCTTTAATCCTCCCACATCTGGATTTAACATTGGAAGTCATCAAGTACTTTCATTTAGTGGTTCCCACCAAACTTTGCCTATGGCAGGTTATACTTACCTGTCCACTTCAGGGTTATCTGAACTGTCCTTTGAAGCACCAGTGAACGACTGGTGTCACAGACAGAACAGTGGGCTAAATGGAGTATGAGGTGATCTATTATAACAAGTCTTACTCCCTATTGTTTTTTCTTTATGTTTTATTCTTTTCCTTGTGTTTTTTTTCTTTTTCTTTTTTAACCGATATCCCTTTCCTGCCCCCACATGTCCGAAAGCTACCTATACTTCTTAAGATAGAGAGCACCACTGATGATTGTGTGTACCTGATCCTTGGATTCTTGCAGCCCAGCTCGAGCAAAACTTAGGTTGCGCTCCTAACATGTGAATCACTCCCCCGCTGCATTATAAACCACGGTAGGAGCAGGAATCAGTGGTGGGTGCCTTTGAAGGAGCTGCCTAGTGGTTTATTCCTAGCAATATGTTTGTGGTCAGGGGATAATCAGAGACGATCCTAAGTCATGTACCTGTCCCTTCCTATGTGCATTAGTATGCAGCCCTTCCTAGGAAGGCTTTTTCCCAAGTTAGGCAATACTGATTTAAATGTATTAACTCCATGGCTTTTTTCCTCCTGCCAGGAGTGCCATAGTAAAGCTTCATATTGAGGACTGCAGTTTGAATCTGATCAAAATATTCAAATAGGGGAACAGAAGCAGCGAGATTGATGATAAACTGTCCTGCCTGGTTATATCTGATATGGGTTTGGCTTTCTTCTGTGTCAAGAAACAACTTTTCTTTCCAAGGAAGTAATTTTTGGCGGTGTATTGTACCTTCATAATTTGGCAGCACTTCTAGGGAAATAAAGCTGGGGTGAAGGAGGAGACGGGGAAAGGGAGAAGAGAGCCACCTAATTTTTCTTTGTATTATTATTCCACTAATTTTTGTCAACATTGGCAACTTAAGATTTTGATCTCTGGGTTTGAAATCATACACTTCAGATACAGATCATTTTACTGATCAAAGCCACAGAAAGTATAACTTCAGGCAGTTACAGTAGTTTTATTTTTGTAAGCAATCTACTTGCATAAATAAGTTAAATTTAAAAAAAATTAAAACAGCTGGGTTCCACCTCACCAGTGAATTGAACTGGAACTCGCATATTACAAAGATATCATGTTCTAATGATTTTAGGAGTCTATTCTTTGCTAAGATTTTCAAAGCTGCCTGAGGGATTTGGTCATCTAATCTTTATTAAAATGTAATTAATTAATTAATATTAATGGGAATCGAGTCCCAAAACCCTAAGAGGCTTTAAAAAAAATCTCACCTTAGTTTAATTTAATCATTTTTCTTTCAGTGCATGTATTGATAGATTCTTGCAAAGGTCCAAGGCAAATAGAAAAAAAGAGTATTGGCCTATAACATTGTGTGTCATTTTTTTCAAAACCTGGTTCTAAAATTGCATCTGAAAACATGAATTAGTGACCAAACTGGTTTTTATCATTCCAGCTAACACTACACTGAAGGCAGGCCTTTAGTCTCTTTTACACTGCTCCAGTCGTTGCATTATGTCAGGGGTACAGTTAGCGCCGTTAGCTGTACAGTATGTCAGGTGTACAGTTAGGTGTACAGTATGTCAGGCGTACAGTTAGCACCGTTAGGCGTACAGTAGGTCGGGGGTACAGTTAG
>ML685951.1:3175808-3247054 GCA_007922175.1 Pelusios castaneus
CACCGTTAGTGAAGTAACTCAAGTTTACTAAGGCTTCCCAACACCACAATGCTATGCCTTTTGAGGAGGTGGTTTAAGTAAATTGACTTCCGGATTGATTGAGCGGATCTTTACTGCCACTCATTTGATCCACATAGATCAATCTGATGGCAGTGAATTTGCCGCATCACTGTGTACATAACCGAACTCATCCTAACTGTTGCAGCGAAGACAACCCCTAAGTTACTTAGGTCCCAGATCCACAAAGATTTATTTGATACCTAATTCCCACTGCTTTTGATGGGAGTTATGTGCCTAAATATCTTTGAGGATCTAGATCTCGGCATAGGTACTTAGGAGCCCATGTCTCACTGGAAGCCTACGAAGTGCCTAAGTCACTTCTGAAAATGTATCCCCAATTACTGTGCAATGAATTCACTGTATCCCAAAAATGAATACAGTCAGTGCTCCTTTCTGTGTACCTGTGACTTTCACTGTCTGTTAGTAGCAAGTAATGTATCACTTCTTAGTAAATTTAACATGGAGATAGCTTCTCAGAAAACAAGCCTGTTTTCAGAGTTGGGCTGTGAGTCATTAGCCATCTGCCACAGATATATATTTGAGATGTGGAGCAGATGTTGCATAATCACGTGATACTGAAAACAAGGTGAGAAATTCCAGGAATAAATACACCACAGTGATGATGAAATTGCTTTAAAAGGAAAAAAAGAATCCTCATTATGGTCTGTATCTAGCAACAACATTGTTAAAAGAGGCTCCTTAAAAAGTGTAACTGCATTAATGAGCCCATTCAAATGGGCATGTTGAATTACATAAATAAATGCTTGATTAGTTGTATTTCTAAAATTGTGCTGCTAATGTTTTACAGTGAGAAAAAGAACCAAAACCTTTTTAGGCACTGAGCCTCTTGGTTATATGTACATGCACATAACCGTGATTTATTATTTTTGAGGACAACTTTAAATTGAAAAGTTTATTTTAAAATGAGGGTTAAATTATGCCTCCTACAGCAGTAAACTGGCTGGATTGATGGAGAGAAAAGAAAGGCACACAAATGGCAGGATCTAAAAGCATTATTCCTTGAAAACCATGCTTTCCAGCTGGTGGGTACAGGAGAAGTTCCCCTCAATGCAGGTGTACCTGGGTTGTCCCCATACTGCATCACTTCCTAGAAACAAGGAGGTAAAACCATGTCTACACTCTTTGCCATACCCAGACAGCCCCTCTGGAGCCATTGATGTCCACAGTATGAGACCCAGTTAGGGTGACCAGATGTCCCAATTTTATAGGGACAGTACTGATATTTGGGGCCTGTTACTTCCCAGTCCCTGTCCTGATTTTTCGAACTTGCTATCTGGTCACTATAGGACAGGGGTCTCAAACTCAAATCACCACGAGGGCCACATGAGGACTAGGATATTGGCCCGAGGGCCGCGTCACCGAAACCTTTTCATACAACGAGTTATTATTAGAACTAGAGACAGCGCTGCTGGATAGCCTTATGATGTCTTTCTAGGGGTATGAACAAAACACACATTAACTTTTAGAGCTACTTCCATTCAAGATGGTAATATTATCAGAAAGACAAAGAGTAAGCAAATAAACACACTTAGAATTTTACATTATAAATCAGTAGTTCCTAACCTTTTTGGTTGAGGGCCCAAAAGACAGTTTTTAAAACCCTGAAGGGCCACAAGTGTATTTAATTTAAATGAAATTAATGAATTGAATTAAAATGGATGGCAATTAAATTAATTAATTGGATTACATTTTAATTAATTGAATTTGAATTATTTTAATTAATTGAAGTTGAATTACTTTTTAATTGAAATTTAATTTTTAGAAAGGTTTTTAATTAAAATTAATTTTTTAAAAGTTTTTTGAAAGAAAGAAAGAAAGAAAGAAAGAAAGAAAGAAAGAAAGAAAGAAAGAAAGAAAGAAAGGGCTGCATACTTCCCGAAGCCCGGATAGGAGGCGAGCAGCCACAGCCAGGAGGCGAGCCGGGCCGAGCCCCCCCATAGGGACCACATGGAGCTCCCCCAGCACAGAGCCCCCATGGGAATCCTCCCCAGACTCCTCTCCTTAGAGCCCGCGTGCCTGAGTCCTGTCCTTGTCCCGGGCGCTGAGTCTGCCTGCTTCGGCCGCCTGACCCGCTGCGCTCCCTTGCCACCGCAGGCCAGGACTCCAGTGGTGAGCAGCACAGCTCCCACACGGCGGTTGGCACAGGACCCTGGTGGGGGGCAAGTGGCTGCAGCCGGGCTGCTGGCTCCCTGCCAGTGGGGGCGCGGGCCACTTTTGGCCACGGGTCAGGGGTAAGGAACCCCTGAATTCTGGATCTCGTCATGGGCCACCTGAAGTAACTCCGCAGGCTGTGCCATGTGTTTGAGACCCCTGGTCTAGGTCCAACCAATGGTTTGTCCTTTTTACACTGATGGCCAAATTTTGGTTGGACTGGAAGAAAATGATTCTCTATAGTGCCCATTGCTTTTGGAACTAAGGTCTGTTCTCACTTAAGGAACCTGTACTGTTCCTACCACAAATTAAACCTTTTTTTTTTTTTTTTTAATTTTCTGTCAGTCCTGACATTAATTTTCAAGTGCTGTGGAGTAGACATACTCCGAAACCTAATTATTTCCAAATTCAAACACACAGAAGATGAAAAAACCATTCTCCTATTTCCTTTGTTGCCCTAGTCCATGCCTGCCTAGAATGCTAATCAGTTCCAAACTGATGAGCTCATAAAATGTGAAGCACTCCAATAATTTTAAATCACTATGTCCACTGTCGTGTGATTTTAAAGTCACTGGAGTGGTTCACATTTTTTTCTGAGTGTTCTAATTTGGAAAGGAGTCAAGCAGCTTTCTAATATAGTGAATGATGGCAAACTGACTGTATTAATAATTTTAGCCTTTAAATATAATGAGATGAAATTTGTAAATGTTGTTGTGTAAATATGCCTTCCAAATAATCAAAAAATAAAGGTCTGAGTCTACAGTTCTTTCAAGGCCAAAGCTTCCACTGACTTCAACAGGGAGCTTTAAGTGTTAAAGGGTTTATACCATCATCTTTTGAAATCAGAAGGAGGATTTCCATTGATTTCAAGGGGTATTAGATTAGTGACCATAAATCACCTTTCTTCAGCAAGGTGATGGGAAGAAAGAAATCAAGTGGATTCTCAATTGTAGTCAGGGGTGTCAAACCGCGAATCTCTACCATTCGGCCCGTGACTGCACCCTCCCTAACAGAGAGAGTGCCCTCGTATTTCAATTTATGGTATGTACATCCTGCTTGAAGTACATTCAAATTTGGCGCACCATAGCAAGTGAGTTTTATACCACTGCTCTATGACATTTCCAGTCAAAAGTCTCACCACTTTCCTTTCTGATTGCAAGAAGCATTTCTTTGATCCTGCAGTCTGTAACATAAACACATAGACAATAGATATATATGAAATAAAATTAAATTATAAACACCCTACCAAAACAAGACATTCCCCTGCAAATGCTTTTCCTCCTGAGGAGAGGATGAGAGAACAAATAAAATGTGACAGATGTTCGTCACATTGCTTAATGCACTCCTGGAAAGTGCTCAGATACTACAGTGATGAGCATGGGGCAGACTAGAATAGAATAGACCAGAAGGAGATGAGGTAAGGTTTCACTGACAGGTTTCCATTTAGTTCAGGAAAGAAGTCAGCTTTTGCCATATAATGGCAACTCACACACTTCCTCCAAAGTTATTTACACTGTTCTTTAATTTGTATGAGCATATTTTTTCATGATGCCTTTACCTGCCTAGTAAGAATAACGACTTGCTCCACTATGCACTTTGTGATATTCTCATGGATTTGATTTTCCATTTTTGGTGGAGAGCAAAGACTGCTTGAGAGGCTGGTTGGAAGGTCAGAGTTTTATTTGGTTTTTTGGTGGTGGTGGTTTTGTTTGTTTTGATTTTTTGTATGACTGTCTGTCTTTTTAAGACAAGAAAAGTGCTTAGAACCTTAGATAAATAGTTATTTGTGTAACTTACAAATAAAAAGAATAAAATAAATAATTCCTGGATATATCCTTGATTATGAAAGGTAACGTTTACCTTGGTTAAACTCCACACAGACTTAAAAGTTTTAAAGACTTGTACAGTGAAAGATTATAGTATTCACCATCTCCTCAGTTTCTCTGGAAGAACAGAATCATGATTTAGTCATAGTAAAACTGTAATATTACAAACATGGGAGATTAGCTTCTGCTCCCCATTGAATGACTGTAAATCCAGGATAGCACCATTAATTTCAGTGAAATTACAGATTTACACAATGTAAATAAGAGCAGAATTTGGCCCATTAATTTAACTGAGGTATTTAATTGGGTGCATTTAAAAGAATATGATTTAATTTCTGTTACCTCAGTGGATCTGGAAATTATAACTGTCATAAAAGAAAGCTTTTGGGTCTTAATATTCTGGGTGCCTTTGACTGGTTAGAGATTATTTGTGAAGCTGGGATTTTTGTTGTTGGCACATCACTGTAATAATAGATACTGCAAGCACTGGAGTGTTGCAGTGTGAGAGAAAAGGAAAATGTTAATAATTTATCTGTATTTTAATTTTTTCTTACAAGCTACAAGATGCCTTTCTTATCTCTCTTTGGTAAATTGAGCCAGATTGTGATAGGCTTTATATGGGTATGCAGTGTGGAGATCATGTAAAGAGCCATCCCATCCTCTCTCTCTTTAATTTTTGTGCAAGGATGTGCAGAGGCTGTACACAGGTATAGTCCCTGCACTTGGTGGAGATCAAGGACTTCTCCCTCTATGTACCCTCTGATTTCTACTAACCTATATTGGTTTTTCTTCAGCAGCAGCTGTATCGTGCTTCATGCATCTGAAGAAAACATGAACAAAAAATTAAGGGCTATGTTTTTCTTGAATATTTTGATATTGTAGATCTTTAAATTAGACCTGTCTATTTTTATTTTTTGCTATTTCCATTGATGTGAAAAATCCCCCAAAATGTATTTCCAACAAAAATGTAAATATCTAAGAGCAGGAGACCAGGGGATCCAGTGGTCATTACTTACAATAGGAAGACACCACTCCAGTTGTCTGGATTTAGAAGCAGAAGGGCCCTATTCTCCAGCTACAGCAAAAGATGGTGAAAGCACCCAGAAACAATGTTATCTCCCCAGTTGTTCCTGGGGGAAAATGGAGAGAAAGGATACATCAGAAGCAGATTATTACAATCTCTGGCTTTGTCTAGGCCCTAAAATGGAAGACAGGGAAATGTCATTCAAGATACCGATTTTGCGTCCAAGGGATGGATGACGTGGCTGGAACTGGGAGCAAGGATCTAGAATTAAGTTTGTTCTTCTTCTTCCCCACACCATCCTGAGCTTGAGGCCATGAGAACGGCGTGGGGCTCTTTGTAGCACCAGTTTGGCAGTCAGGGCTGTGGGGTGCGTCGTCATTTCTCTGTTGGTTCCAGAGTCCCTCCCCTGGCTAAAACAGCTAAAATTCAGATGCATTTTCTCTTTCTCAATGCAAACACCCTTCACACTCAAAGAGGCAGTTTCACTTAATCTGGCTGCCACACCCCTGCCCTTCCTACAACCAGGGACTCCAGCTCCTCTTCCTCAGACAGTAGAATGCTTCCTGTTTGTGGGTATTTTTGTTATTGTAGACAAAATCCAAATGTGATTCTGCAGGCTGCGCTGAATGTGAATAATATGCTGTTATGGAAACAAGTTTTGCAGTGATTTGCCTGGATCAGTCACTACACACCCCTCCCCACCCCCAGACCTAGAAATTATTGTAGGTAGATTAGAAGACCATCAGCAAGATTCTAAATTAGAATAGAGGCCATGCTTTAAGTACAGTCTTACCAATTCTTTGCTATAGCCCAGAGCACTAAAGAG
Organism: Pelusios castaneus; assembly: GCA_007922175.1. Lineage (NCBI taxonomy): Eukaryota > Metazoa > Chordata > Testudines > Pelomedusidae > Pelusios > Pelusios castaneus. The sequence continues at coordinate 3,181,717 of ML685951.1, forward strand.
AAGAGCTTCCACCCCGAGAGGGGCACTGGGAAATGTGGCGAGGTGGTGGTTGTTTGACACCTCAGAATAGCCAAGAGTGTGTTAGGGAAAAGTTGCAAATAATAATAAATGACATAGAATGCAAACTAAGAAAAGGCTATTGTGCATACAGGCTTGCCTTTGAACATAAGATGCAACAAAAGCATCATATAAAGCAGGACTTCTCTGCTAACATCACCATTTCACATATTTACACAACTTCTTCCTTTATTTATCATCATGCTCTATAATCAGCATACGGTTCATGTTACTGGTTTCTTAGGTTTCAAAGTGAAATAAATTGAGTTTTCTTCCACTTTGAGAATATCACCCTTTTAAGAAGTCCACACAAAGACACATATTATTAGTAAGTTAGTAAGCAGCTGCCAGAAAACAGAAAATTAGTGATGGAGTCATGAGTAAAATAATAGAGATACTGTTTTGTGCTTAACCCTTTGTGTGACAAGAAAAAGCTTCCTTAGGAGAGTGACTGCCTCATCCATTTGTAGCTTTTGGTAAAGTGTATTTAATTTTGCAATATTTAACACTTAGTGCTACAGACACAGTGTGTCAGACCCTTTTGTAAACTTGTTGGCTTATTTGGGTTATACACAGGGATGCATTTGGACCAGTGCATTAGCTAACCATCAATCATATGAAGTCTGAATGAAGAGTTTGCATTGTAGAATGGGCAGAAAGCATAGGCTCAAGCTCAGACCTAAATCTGGTCTTAATTGTTGGATTGAAATCCTTATTCTAATTATCAATATTTTAGGTCTTTATGACTTGGTCTGTTACTATTACAGCCACGCAGCAATGCCATTGATACCAGTGAACAAAACCCAATTAAAACCATGTCAGATGTTTTGATTGAATTCTGGACTTTGAAAGATGAACCCCACGTTTGATATCAAAGTTTGTCTGGTTCCCCATAGTGAGACACTAAAGATCGTAGGCCCTGATCCAGCAAAGTGCTTAAGTATCTGCTTAACTTTAAGCACATGAGCAGTCCCAGATTTAAATAAAGCCAAAGTGCAAGACTGTTCACTAGGTGTTGCTAATAACATCAAGACAAATTCATCCCTGGTTTAACCTGCTGAAGACAGTAGAAGTTATTCCAGGGAAGAGTTTGAACCACTGGGTCTATAGATCCAGACTAGTCATGTGCTTAGAGTTAAGCACATGCTTAACTGGATCAGGGAAGCAGTTTCTCCTTGAAATGCATGTGGAAGTAGCATCTGTGGGCATGTCTATACAGCAAAAGCTGGCATGAGCTAGCCTACCTGAACTAGCTGAAATCCAGCTAATATGGCTAGTGACAGTGGTGCAGACAGGGGAAGAAGCTGTCACAGAAGGTAGTACAGACCCTGTGAACATAGTTTGGCTTACACTACCTGATCTGATGCTCACACTGTGCACTATCTTCATTGTTACTGTTGTCTGGATCTAGGTTATACAGATTAACTCAGGGAGGCTAGTGCACAGACGGGTGTGTCTACACAGCAAAAGCTGTGCATGGAACAGACCCTGGGTACAGAGAAAAGTGTGCTCTAGTTTGTAATGGAAAGCCCCATAAAATTATGGGGTAGGGCTTGAGAGATCACAGCACAAGAACATCATTTATTGCACAATAGATGCTTCATTTATTTATTTTTGTCATAACTTTTTTGAGCCATAATTACTATCCCATTTGACTCTGAAGTGAACTTTAGAATTCACAAATACGAAAAGCTCATTTCTTTTTAATTCAGTTAAATTAATTACAAACCAGATGGTGAGCTCATTACTTGAGCTGAGTAGTGTCTGTTTCCACAAGTGGTCTCATTGAAATCAGTGAACTGAGTTGCTACTTCAGCAGAAGTAAGGTTTTCACAATCTGAGGCTAAATATGTGAGATCTACAAACAGGAATGTGAAAAAAGAAATTGCTCCGAAGTACTTTCTTTTTAATTCCATTCTTTCACAAATGAATCAGGAAACTGCACTGTGATGGGGTGAGCTTACCCCGCACTACAGAAGCTCAACAGACACTGTAGGCAGCGAAAGCCCCACCCTTTGAGCCCTGCTGGGCATGCTCTGCCAGTTGCCCTAGCATAAAAGCGAGCCACTCAGTTCATTCGGGGCTGACCAGTGAAGAGGGAGGACCTGTGCTGGAAGCTCCTGACTAGGAGCAGTATCAGCCCAGACAGTGAGAGAGAGCAACCCCAAAGGAAGCCACTAGGAGCAGCCACTTTGTGATAGCTGCCCCAAGGCCGACCCCCAGGTGCTGATGACAGCCGGCTGACCCCAGAACCTTTAGGGAAACGGCCAACAGCCACCACCAAAGGCAAGAAGGCATGGAGGAGGAGGACTCCTTCCTCATTTGGGTAGGAAGTAGCCCAGGAGGCCCTGTTTGTGGAGCCAAGGGTGGTGCAGAGGAGACCCAGCATGTTTTGGTGTGGAGCCTCGCTGACTTGGTGCCATAACTCTGGCATCAATAGGGCCCTGGGCTGGGGCTCAGTGGAGCGGGCAGGCCTGAGTTCACCCTACCTGGGCACCACACCCCATAGCAACTCTATATTGACTCTGCAGCTGCGAGGCCGTGCTTCCCTGATCAAAGCGCCGTGCATTGACCCTGTAGGATTGCGGAGGCGCTCCTCTCGCCACTGCCCCATGGACGATCCCCACCAGGGGTCACTAGGGAGCACGCGCACACCCCGCGATATGTACACTGTAACTTTAAATTGCCGAACAGAACTGAGAAATCATGTTAGATAGCCATCGCTTTAGACTGTTTCATATTCAAGCCTATAAACTCAGCTGCTGCACTGTCTATCCTCTGTTTTAGGACATGATAGTTATGTTGCATAACTTCCAAAGGGGTAGCCGTGTTAGTCTGTTTCAGCAAAACAAACAAACGAGTCCTGTAACACTATTAAAGACTAAATAAATTTGTTAGTCTTTTATGTTTCATAACTGTGATTTAGGAATCTCAAGTCGCAAAATTGTTACAATATTCTGGGCATGCAAATACATAAGAGTTTTCTTCTTATTTTTCTTGCAGGAAAGGGGACAGTACAATGGCAGTCTGGTGGGTTTTTAAAATTATTCTATTTATGATCCTGTCAGAAATAGTCTTTCAGATCAGGAGTGTCTGAAGTTGCAATATAGTCTTTATCAAACACTTTTTTGGAGAGAAATTTGGACGCTATACTCCTCCCTTAGTGTCGCAAAGGAAATACGTTTGTTGTCCAAACCCAGACTCGGCATTGTAATGGAAGTGGTTCCCAAAGAATACATAGGACATTACAAATGTAAAATTGGTTTAATGAAAGAGTGTGCGGATGTCATTTACGTATTTTAAATAAAAAAGTCTAATTTGAGATTCAGGAAAGTCAACAGTGATCTTTGAGCCATATGCTCGTTATTACAATAGTATGTTGTGTATAACTCTGTCGTTCAGTGAGAAACAACACATACCAAAAAGGAAAAGACATTTAAAAACACGTAGTTATGGGAATAGAAGCCATCTTTCAAAGAAATGTTTTATTGTCGCCTTTTCTTCTCTGTTGCTTTGTTAACCCTGTGATTAGAATATGTTCCGTTATTTTTGTTTGCTCATGTAATTCCTGTTGAAATCTATGGAACTTATTGAATGCATAGGAAAAGGAGAATGGAAGCCAAACTGTGTGGCTATAGTGAACCAAAACTGCAAAGGGATGCATACGTCACAGGGAGATTAAAATAAAAATAAACCACAGTTTCTTTTGCTAGGTTTTTGGAGAAGAAAATTGCAAAACAAGCAGAAAGCAGATTTGGGTTCTTAACGAAATATGGTAATTTAGCTTAATTGTTTCAAGTGTTCAATGTGTTTCAAGGGTTTAACCTTCCTTCCAATGAGGGGAACTTTAAACCCCATTCTCCAGTCCCAACACAGTCCTGCATTAGGACTGTGGAACGAGGCCCTTAGAAAGGGTATTTTTGTTTTTCTACAAATCTAGTGGAGATAACCCAAATGTGTTAGTTAGTGGAGTCATGCTTCTTTGGGACAGAAAACCAAGAACAGTCCTCCAATGAGAATAACAAAAACCTACCCCATGGTGATTGATGAGAATGTTGTACAAGTGAAATGAGCTGGAAAGTTATCATCTTGTCTTTTCCTTTGCCACGGGAAAGACGAGGGAGAGATTCCTTTTCTTCTGCTCCTGATAAGAAGTCTAATGAAGCATAAGGAGAGGTTACACAGCATGGAAATGTATTACACCCAGCTGCTTGCTAGCTTGCAAAGCTGCAGTAAATAATACTGCTGCTGTTTAATAAACAAAAGAAAACAGCAATAATTCAATAGTGAACCCTAGTCTCTTACATTTGTTTTGCTAAATATCCAGGTTTTTCCAGTTCATTGATTGATTGGTATTTTGTAACAGTATATAGTTTTATATTGTCTGTTCCCCAACTGATATTTTGTTAGTTGATATGAGTGAAAAGAGCATTACTTTTTTAAGCCCCGATTCAGCAAAGCATTTAAGCTTGTGCTTCAAGATACCAGGGTCTCAGCAAGCTTATTCTCAGAACTCTTACATGAATGATTCCATTGGAGAAATATAATTAATAGGTAAGAAAAGCTGTCATTCTTTCTGCTCCGCTCATCTGTCTAAATAATGCCATAACTTTCTCATCTGTCACAAATGATTTCTTTGAGAAGTAATGGTGTTTTTGTCACTGGCAGTATAGTTTTAAAAGATACTTGTTCAGCTAAAGTCATGTCTACATAATGGGAGAATGTGCACTCTAGGATGTGATTTCTAAAGCGCACTACATGTTGTGCATTAATTGATTTCTCTAGACTCTGATGGGGCACCTAAAGGTTTCCTACTGCACTTTATAATGTAGGACTGCCCTACATTAAAGCACAGCAAGGAACAGTTAGTGTATACTAGCAGGGTCTTCACAAACTAGTTAATGTGTAACATGTCTGTGCACATTAGAAATCACGTCCCCATAATGCATGTTGCCACATGGTGTAGACAGGTCCTGAGCAATTTATTGTACAGATCAGCTCATTCCACAGGATAATGTTCTACTACATTTTAATCTTTTTGTACACTTGAGTATATTCTGTATAGGTTCGGATTTAGCTTTTGTTTATTTTTTTGGCCAGGCCTGTGAAACCTATGGTCACAATCTTCTCCCCTTCCCATCATTACTGACTTTTCTCCCATGCTGTTTCTCTCTTGTCCTCCCACCTCAAACCCCAGCGCTGATTGTTGTCCATCATGCTCACACTGTGCACTAATGGAAATGAAGAGCACAGTGGGGGTAATGCACACTATGGGGGAAAGATGTCTACAGGTGTGCACTGATTGGTTAAGTGTGTATCACTGAAAATCTAGAATGCCACTTTTTTCAGGGTCTGTCCAGGGTTTTAAAGAAAACAAGGCTGAGCCTCAACTGATGTAAATTGATGTCATTCTGTTGACACTTGAAGGATCAGCAGAACTGGTGAAAGCAACTGCAGGGCTGGGTGACAACATGTGCACCTCCGGGACCAATCCTGGACCTACTTTACAATAATGAGGCCAGCCTGCCCTCTAGGTCCAAGAAGCCTTCCATGGAGGGTACTGCTCAAGCCAGACCACCACCATGCCTAGAGTCCAATACATGTGGGTCTTCAGACAGTTCAGCTGCACCATCACCATGGACCAGTGCATCCTGATCCATACTGGCACTGGCGTCCCCCGTTCTGCTTCCCTCCCCTTCAACGCAAATGAGTGTCAGATTGTGGCAAGGTAGCTGGAGTCCTGCGGGTGAACAGAAGAGATCCAAGGGGACCAAAGGATTAAAAGTAGGTGTGATCGAAAGAATGAATAAGAGCACGGGAGGGAAGAGGAAGGGGAAGCAGAATGAATCAAGGAGAAGGAGAAGGGAGCAGAGGAGAGTGCAGAAATGAGAAGTTTAAAAAAAAAAAAGGCCACAGACCATGTAAGAGGTAAGGATGGGCAGCGTTTTCTCTTCCCTTTCCACTTAGATGGTAAAACTCTCCTGTGCCCACCTCCCTGATACTGTTAAAACCATCCCACTTACCCTCTTCCCTCTGGACAAGGGGCCTGTTTTTCCCACAATGAACATACCTAGAACTATCTATTGTTAATTAAACATAAACTCTGTTATGAACTATTAACAATAGTAAATACAGCACCTCAAACTCAAGCAGCTTGGCAGTTCAGAAGAAACATTCCCATTTGATTTTAGGTGAAATTGCACATCCAAAATAAAACCTATCAGATTGTCATCTCTGAGGCTTTTTTTTTTTGGTAGCTTATCTTCCACCTGCAAGTTCTTGCATTTAGAACACCCTGCCTGATGGGACCCAAAAGACCACTGTCCTCTCTTTCTTCAAATCCTTTCCTTAAGACCAACCACCACTGCCATGGTCCTGTGCATACAGGAAATTCTTGCCTTGCATATGCTGTTGAATTTGCTGTGGTTGCACAATTATAACTGCGTAGATATTGACCCTTCAAGAGACTTAACAAACATAAACTAATTAATTTTCACAATGACCCTGTAAAGTATAGGAGCAGTATTCCTGATTCTTAGATGGGATAACTGAAGCAGATGGAAGTTAATTGATTTGCTCAAGGCCAGATAACTGTGGGAATGTACACAGCCCACCATATTCCCACCTTCTAGTACTAGCTATGAAATTTGTTACTTATTATAGAAGTGCTGAGCTAAGAATCTGGGTCATGTTATGCCACCTGCTATTCTAGTCACCTCCTTTTTGTCAAGCCAAGTTAGAGACAGCTCCCGGCAGTTCTTGTCAGCTGTGATCTGTATGATAGTGAAGGGGGTTACGCAAAGGCAGTGGGTCCAATCCAGATAATTTAGGACAGTGGATAGATTCCCATTGACTTCACTGGGCATTGGATTGGACCCGGCGTGAAGCCATCCTCTACCCCTAAGGGGAGAGTAGTGATTCCACAATATTCCTAGCCCTTTCTCATGAAGAAAGCAAACACCCTGAATTAGACCCCTGAATTAAACCCCAGAACCAGACCCTCTCCTTTCTTGTGAAATTGTCACTTGACCATCAGAATAGCCTGTCTTTTGTTGCTTCATTCCTTACACCTACTTCAAAAAATGCTGGCCTATGTAGCAGTAACCTTTATTCTAATGATTCTAGATGTTAAGAGAAAATATGCTGGGTTTTAATTTTCAAAGGCGACCTAGGCGTTATCCCCCCAAATCGCATAGATTTCCAATGAGATCTGGGTGCCCGTATCCCTTAGGCTGCTTTGAAAATCCTACTCATCCTCTTCTTTTTCTAAAGTAGTAATTCCATTTTTGCAAAGAGTGGGTGGGTAATATCCCACATTCAGCAGGAGGTTGATTTTTCAAAAACTAGGAAGACAACAAGAGGAATAGTCTACTCAGCATCTTTGTGTCCAGCCAAAGATTTGACACTTCTTTAAAAAGTCTTGGCAGAGGTTTTCAAGTCTGTTACCCTGGGAGGGGATCATCCATTTTTAGCACATGTGGCTTGGCTGGAGGGCTGAGCCATTGAAGATCAGGATAGGGAAACTGGGCATCCAAATCCCTTAGGCTGTTTTGAACATCTCAGCCTTTTTTTTTATTTCTCAGGCTACAAACACATTTCAGTAATTTTTATTGGCCCCACTGTAGGCAAGTTTGATTAGGATTTCTGCAGAAATGTAGGCAGTGTTGCCAAAGTGTGGATCGGCCAATAGGAATTGTAATCTGTCATAAAGTCTTATGTATTTACATAATTTGAATGCTCCACTGCATCTGAATCAGTGTAGTCTAGGTTGATTATATGCTATTATTTTGCATGCTAAGATTTCAGTCTTAGTTCTGATCACATTCAGGTGATAATGTAGAATCAACTAAAAGGATGTTCCAGGTTGTCGGTGGTGTCAGCTTGAATTTGCATCTTCAGAAGATAAATTTTACAGATTTACATTTTTTTAAAAAGCAAACTTTTTACCTCCTGAGTCTGAAGCTCTCTGTAAAGCGTTTTTCTTGGTGTATGTGGACTGCATTGTTTCATCTTTCTAATCACTGACCAGCTGGCTTGTTAGTGAATAGAACTGTGGGCCCCTTGCCATATTTCATGTGAGGTCTTGGCTGGGTGGCCAAGCAGGCAGCCTGCAGCCAGTGTCAAAGCAATTCAAGAGGTATTGGCACAGCAGTGTCCCCATTAATTTCTGCTTGTCACATGCTGTCATGCAAGTTACACCAAAGAGGAAATGACCGTTTTTTTTTTTAAAAAAAAAAAAGCATGTTTGTGGCACTTGGTCCCCTCCAGACGTTATCCCTGAGGTTAAACAAGTGGATACAATTAGCAGCTATCCACAGACAGCTGGAGGGAAGGAGAAGCCTAGATCTGGGCCCCACAGCAACGTCTCTTTCCTGTTAGTGAGGAGTGTTGACTATCAACATATGCCATATTTTAACCCTTAATGGGGTTTGAGTAAGTTTAAAAATTAAAAAAAAAAAAAGAGCAATTTATAGCACGCAGTATGAGTAATCCCCTGGAAAAGAGCTGCAGGATTGAATCAGTACAATTTTTTGTTGAAGGGAATTGACTTCAGTCTGTGTGGCTGATGAGTTTGTTTGTATGGGTAGTGGTGGTGATCTGACTCTTCAGCTGTCAGTAACTTAGTGTTTATAGATTCGGGCAGCAAATATGATGGTGATTGCATTTAATTCTTCTCAGTATTGCACTGAACTGGTTAAAATTAGTTGGCTTCAGCTTTTCTACTTTTCTAACCAGAGTGATCTCTAACTGCATCAACCTGTGTTTACCACACATTGACTCGAGACATGATCTCCTCATGGAGTCTCCAACATAGAACTTTGGGGGACTCACAAGGAGGGTTATAGAAGGGGAAAGGGAAAAGGTTCTGGATGAGGGAAGAAATTATAAATGAAATATGTTAGAAGCATCCAAAAGTCTTTTTCAAAAGACTGAAATTATTAAACTGTACTGAGCAAATGACATTGCTGCGAGGGCACTCACTGTGCTTCAGGATAGATGAGGTTAGCCAAATGAGAATCTGGTTCCCAGCACAGAACAAATAACAGGCCAGTTACATCAATAATCAATCACAGTTTTCCTTGTTAAGAGAATTGACCAATGTAGGAACCCGGATGACCAAACTTCAAATGATACTCTGCCAACCCACCGAGTTCTCCTGGTTTCCTCTTGACTGTTTTGTACGGTGTCTGTCTTCACCCTGCATTGGAGCAGGCCTCAGAGCTGGTGCAAGTAAATGTGCGGCCCTTTTTAATGCAGTTTGTTTGTGTTTACCAGTTGAAAGGATCAGGATTCAGTATGTCTCCCTCTCTCTCTTTCTCTCTCTCTCTGTTCATGCGCTACACTTCTTTGCCATACTGCCTTTGTGTCCAGGGCTGTCCCTGGGGGGGCGAATGGGGCAATCACCCCTGGGCCCGTGCGCACCGCAGCCTTTCCTCCCACAGTCGCCCCTCTGCCTTTGGCACCCAGCCGAAGGCGGCGAGGCGGGAGGGCTATGCCCAGCCCCTGAGCTGGCCCTCTCCGCCCCCAGGGCGGAGCAGGCAAGCCCAAGGGCAGAGCACGTGGGGCCCAGCCTCTGGGCCGGCCTGCCCCACACGGCCGGCTCCCTCCCCTGCAGCCGGCTCCGGCTCAAGCCCCCCCCCCCCCCCGGGGCCCGGGACAGAGAAGGCTCCGACTCCCTCCCCCTTCCCCCCCCGCAGGCAGGAGCCTCGGCGTCCCGGCCCAGGGCTGGCTCCTTGGGGGGGCAGAGCAGGAGCCACAATCCCCTCCAGCATAGGGAGCAGGGCCCCGATTTGGCCAATTGGCCTCGGGCCCCGCTCCCCCCACGGGACAGCGCTGTTTGTGTCCACAACTGATATGTTTGTGGAACAAATTAGAGATATGGTGCATGGAGGTTTCCTGTTAAACAGATGGAGAAAAAAACCTGTGATGTATCTCAACCAGGGAAATAATAAAAGTGGCAGGGTCCCCTGATTTTACAAGGTGGTCAAGGCATTACCATGACAATGCTTATTCAGCATGAGACACCTCATGATCCACCCCAGGGGCTCTAGAACATGAGCAGTAAACATTGCATTAATTTTGGTGGGCCTCATGACATGGGTCTTCCTGTGCCTGCTGATCTGGAAGCAGTAGTTGAACTGGTATGTAAATCTGACAGAATCCAACTGAGTAACCAAACTGCCATTTATGTAGAGGAGTTTTAAACTAAAGGCTGTACGAAAGCCGACAGGTGTAGTACATGAGGAGTACATGGTTTGAACAGAGAGACATCCCCTAGAGGAAGATTTATTAAAGGAGATACTCTATATCCTTTGAAAGATAGAAACATGCAAAGGATAGAAATTGATAAAGTACAGCTAAGAGCTAAAAAGAAACAGTCAATTGAAAATAATCAATGGCACATGATTACAAGATACAAAACATATAGGAATGATATGTTGCACTTGCGGAAAAATGGCACTATGTGTGAAAGAAAGCATAAGAATCAAATATAGTAAAAATCTTAAATGAACCAAACAGTACCATAGGATCTCTATGGACATCTTGTAGAAACCCTCCACAATAGCATTTAACTATAAAATGAGAAATCACAAAAATGAGGAAGCTAATGAAATGAAAAGTGAAAGGGAACAGTCACAAGAGAGAAATGCTTGCAAGCTGCATGGAAATTATTGAAGACACCGAAACAAACAGTCAAACTAAATGTGTACTACAAATTTAAAAAAAAAAAAGTAAGGGATCCAAAAAATGCCTGCAGAGTAAGAGAAGCGGCTAGAGGTAAAAAAGAATTTTTAAAAAATTGGAAGTCAAAAAAAAAAAAAAGCATGAACTATAGCAAATCAAGAAAAGATACACAAACTAACAGCAATTTTTAAAAAATACATCAGAAGTAGGAAGCCTGTGTGGCAAGGTAACCTCCCAGGGGGTGGTTTGTCAAGCCGCAAGTGGTTCCCTGGTGGTAGAGGTCTGCGTCAAATCCAGCCCAGTCCTTCCTTCCTTCCTGTCAAGGGGGACCAAGGGAGGCCTTGGACCGGTTCCACTAGGATCCCCTTTAACTCCTAGAGACGGTTACTGGTCTTAGTCCATCTGGTTAAACCACAGTCCAGTGGGATATTAATTCTCCCCATGGTTGCAGCTGTGTTCCTCCTTCTCTGTTTTCCCTGCTGGGGAAAAGCTCTCCCTCCTCTTACTTCCAGGGAAGCCCCAAAGCTCCTGGCAACTTCTTTTATGCTATTCTGTTCTATTCTATTCAATTCCGTTACGCTCTGCTCCTCCCCTCTAGCAGGGCCAGGCTCTTCTTATAGGCCTGGAGCAGCCCTTAATTAGGCCCAGGTGCTCCCAATTGCCCTGCAGTACCTCTGTCCTGCCTCCTGGGAACAGGGCTTTTAACAGCCTTGGGCTCACATATCTGTCCTGGCATACCCTCCAGTAGCCATCTGGCCTGCCTTTATCACACCTGCTAAACAATCGAGGTGCTAAAGGAGTACTCAACGAAGGCGAGGCCGTTGCAGAGAAGCTAACTGAATTCTTTGCATTGGTATTTGCTACAGAATATGTGAGGAAGATTCCTACTCCTGAGAAATTCTTTTTAGGTGGCAAATCTGAAGAACTGTCTCAAACTCAGTAGTGGAGGTTGCCAAATAAACTGATAAATAAAAAATAACTAAGTCACCAGGACCAGATGGTATTCACCCAGTGTTCTGATGGAACCCAAATATGAAATTGCAGAAATACTAACTGTGGTATGTAAGCTATCATTTAAATCAGCTCTGTACCAGATGACTGGAAAATAGAAAATGTAACTCTAATTTTTAAAAAGGGCTTGAGAGGTGATCCTGGCAATTTCAGACCAGTAAGCCTGACTTCAGTACTAGGCAAATTGATTGAAATTATAGTAAAGAATAAAATTATCAGACATACAGATGGACATGAAATGGCAGGGAAGAAGCAACATGACTTTTGTAAAGAGAAAACACGCCTCACCAATCTATTAGAACTTTTTGAGCGAGTCAAAAAATATGTGGATAAGGGTGTTCCAGTGGACATAGTTCACTTGGACTTTCAGAAAGCCTTTGACAAGGTCCCTCATCAAAAGCTGGACAATAAAATGGCAGATAATATTTATTGTTGATAAATGCAAAATCATGCACATTGGCAAACAGTCCCAATTCCTCATATGAAATTATGGGATTTAAATTAGCTGCTGTCACTCAAGAAAGAGTGGGTCATTGGGGGTAGTTCTCTGTAAACATGTGCTCACTGTCCAGTAGTAGTCAAGAAAGGATAACAGAATGTAAGAAGACATCATAATGTCATTATATAAATCTGTGTTCATCTACACTTGAATTCTGTGTGCAGTTTTGGTCACCCCATCTCAAAAAAGATAACTTAGATTGGAAAAAGTATAGAGAATGGCAACAAAAATGATAACAAGTATGGAACAGCTTCCATATCCGGCAAGATTAAAAAGATGGGGACTGTTCAGCTTAGAAAAGAGATGACAAAAGGGGTTGAAAATGATAGAGGTCTATAAAATCATGAATGGTGTGATGAAGGTAAATAAGGAAGTGGTATTCAAACTTCACATAATACAAGAACCAGGGGTCACCCAATGAAATTAAGCAGCAAGTTTAACAGAAACATATGGAAATATTTCTTCACACAATGTATAATCAAACTGTGAAACTCACTGGCGGAGGATGTTGAAAAAGTCAAAAATATAAATAGGTTCAAAGAAGAATTAACTAAGTTCATGGAGGATAGGTCCATCGCTGGGTATTAGCTGAGATAGTTAGGGATGAACCCCATGTTCTACGTGTCCTTAAACCTTTGACTGCCAGATGCTGGGGTTGGATGGTGGGGGATAGATCACACTATACATTATTGTGTTCTGTTCTTTCTCTCTGAAAAATCTGGCACAAACCACTGTCAGAAGACAGGATGCTGAGCTAGATGGACCTGACTCAATATGGCCGTTTTTATGTTCTTATATTGACCATAAAACATGTATAAAATATATCAATTTGGCAATTTTACAGGGTGATTACTATAATAATAAAAAGATGTCTGAGGGATCTGAAAAGACCACCTTAGAGCACATCCTCTCCATAGTTAGTGAACCGTATGCTTTTGGCTGTCCTGGTCTCTAGGTTAATTCCTTGTTGAACTGTGTTTCTCCCAAATAAAAGAAATATTTTATCTACTGATCACTCATTTGGACCCTAAGGCCTTCTTAGCACTTAAGTCCATCCATATTCAGGAAAGCACTCCATAAGGAGATGCTTTCCTGATTTGTGTCCTTGAATGATCTCTGTGTCAATGTGCACTTGTAATTTGTTATTTCCAGGTCTTTGCAATTGTTATCTGTTCTTACCTGCAGATATTTATTAATAAGCCCATTTATTGTAGATGGGATTGAGATGGCATTTTCATTTTAAAGTGTCTGTATCCAGTTCATTTAAACTTTCTGCAACAACTAACTCACTCTTGGGCAAAAATTTCTTAGATTTTCTTCTCATCATCCAAAGGGGAATACTTTGGGGAAAATTTAAATAAATCTGGTGGACTATTCTTACATCCCTTGCTAATGTAAACACAGATTTATTTGTTTTGAATCAATATCTAGCATAGTATTTTTGTTTTAGGTGCTGTTGTAATTGTGCTTTTGGGGTTTTTTTTCAAGATTAAGAAAAGTCATCCATTTTTGATGCTCCAGGGCCTAGGTCACTTTTTGGGAATTTTGCTTCATTGCAGTGCCTAGCGCTGTTTCAGACAGAGCAAGGAAAACCAGCGGCAGTGCTGGGGGGGGAGGGGCTTCTGAGGGCTGTAGTCACCCCAAACTTTTCCTTAGCATGTGTAGCAGCTTCTGCTCTCCGGCCACCCAGCTCTGAAGGCAGAATGGAGAGAACAGTGACTGCTGGCTGAGCACCCAGCTCTGAAGGCAGCGTGGCCCCTAGCAGCAGGGAGGGGCCCCAGGCCAAGAGCAGGCCCCAGCCTGTGCCCTGCCCACCAGGGCACACCACAAGGGGTGGGGGCCTAGATGGGGGCAAAGCTTCCCAGAACAGCGTGAATTGAACTGCTCTCCCCCATGGTTGCTGCTTCCTGAGGGCTCTGCCGGCCTTGCAGGTCCCCTCACCCAGGCAGCTGTTACCAACTGCAAACAGTCGAAAGGGGGCAAGGAACTGAGGAGCAGCTCCAGACAACAGCAGGAGGAGGAGATGGGAGTGCTGCGGCTGCTTGCCTGCTACCAAGGGCGATGTCTACACTTACTAAAATTAGTTCGAATTAGTTAGTTTGAACTAATTCGAACTAGAAAAAATTAGTTCGAACTAAGCAAGTGCCATGAATGGCACTTGCTTAGTTCAAATTAACATGGCCACATTGGTTAATTCAAACTAACTAGTTCAAATTAACCCTTACTTTGAATAGCCTATTCGAAGTTATTAGTTTGAATTAAGGAAGCCCTTAATTTGAACTATTAAAGCCTAGTGTAGCCATGGCTTTAGTTACTTGGAATTAAGGAGGCTTAATTTGAACTAACTTGCCAGTGTGGACATAGCCAAAGAGTGTAGCAAGTGCCCAGCCCTGCCTGGCTCCAGTTTCTAGCCTCTGACCATGAGGCGGGACAGGGCTTTGGGGAAGAGAGGAGGAGGTGGGGCCAGCAATTACTTGAGTGCCTTGTGCCCACCCACATTTTCTGTCTAATCTACCTCAGCCCTCTTACTGGGAAGAGCAGATGCTGCCTCTGAAGGAAAGGAAAGACATAATGGGGCATACTACCATATAGTATCAACAGCTCTCCTGGTTTGGATAGCAGTTTTCCCATTTGCAGGACATTGGCTCAAGACCATGACATGGTTATGCGGACCTTGCACAGAAGAAAAAATGTTAATAGGGGGCTTATGACAAGGTAGTTGGGAACCTACAAAGTACTAGTGAGAAGTTTTGTTTGTTTACTTAGGTAGGGCCAGATCTATAAATCCTGCAAGAGCTTTGCCTCTTGTAGAATTTCGAGCCAGGCACAAACTGTGAAAAGATTTATGACTGAGAAAAGCAGTTGTAAATTACAAATTGCTTTTCCCTACTGTAAAAATCTCACATCCAGCCAGCCCTAGGAAATAGCCCCACATCTGCCAGTTTCTCTTAAAGTGTTAAAAAGAATGGTGTTCTCATTTGCTTTGCATGTATTTTCTTATAAAAATACTAATAGGCAAAAGAGGAAAGTTTAAGATGGCTAATTTGCATGTGTGGTAATTCCACATTGACAGGAATTTATAGTACACAGAATTACTGAAAATGTTCACTGTTGGACAAGAACTGTATAGATTGTTTTGCAACAATGCAAATTTCTCTTATCCAGTGTCAACGTTTAACAGCAGATTCAGCAAAACTTGAAAGACGTGAATTATAAACATGTTCCTTAGATTCTGAGTCACAGAGATGGTCAATTGAAGTGGAAAAACTTGTACACACTTAAAACAATTTTGAATTTTAAAATAAAATATATGTATGTGTATATGCAATATATCTAAAACACATATGTGCTTGGCACACATTTCTATTATGAAATTTAGTTTGGACTTGCAAAACCTTTATGTGGGTTAGTCTAGAGACTCTAGACTGGAAGAGCTAGATTTGCACACCTGCGTCACTGTAGCGTGGGTGGTAAAGACATTCTGTGTTGGTGGGAGAAAGCTGTCCCATCAGCATAATAAACCCACCTCTGTGGGAGGCAGTAGCTATGTTGGTGACCGGCACTTAGGTTAGTGTAACATACATCGCTTGGGGAGGCATCTGGCTCATTCACACTCCTGAGAGATTGAAGTAATATCAGTGCAGGTGGAATGTAGACCTGATCTAAATCTCTTTGACAGTAGAGAGTTTGATTCCACTCTTGCCTGCTTTTTGCCAGTGTAACCTAAAGAACAAGGTCACCAGTAGTGGGAATTCCGGCTCTTACAGACTTAGGGTTGTGGCCTGGCTAGATAAAGGCATGCGCACAAAAGGAATGTGCATTGATCCCCATCTCCTGGAGTCCCTTAAATGATGTCTGATAGTAAACTTCCATTTTAAGAAGGGCAGCTGGACGGGTAATATGGGGGTGTGCACGAGGCCCCTGTTTCCCTAATATTTCTTGATTGGTAGAGCCCCTTTGGTGTTTCAGCGGCTCTATCTGGGAAATGGACCGTATCCAAGGCAGGGGTCAGCACACCTTCTACAAAACCAATGCCATCAAGGCTCTCTCCCACTCTGTACTGGAGCTCAGCATTGTAAACACTATCACCTCTCTCCCAAGATAAAACCAGAAAGCACAACTCTTCTGTTTACACAGAGGGATTAGAATATACACGTCCCTGCTTCAGTGAATGCAAGTTGAGCTCAGTTTATGAACAGGGGCATGACATTGAAAGGAAAAAAAAACTGCCTCTATATCTTGCTAGCTGTAAAAAGTTTATCACTGAACTTACTGAAAAAAAAAAATTCTAAATGTGCACAGTAGTGAGTTCCTCTAGATATAGAATACACCTGCAAAATTTTATTTGTATTAGGTATTTATGTTTTCCATTGTGTTTTCTTTTTAGAAGTTTACATTAATTGCACGCCTCTTTCACAATAGATTCTCTTCTCCATTTTCAGATACAGAAGTAGTAAGTTTTGGAGAGATTTTTAATGTAATCAATTAAAGGTTGCTGCAGTTAAAAATATTATGGAGAGAATACTGTCAAATACATAAGACATCCATGTATTCAGAACCTGGGCTTGAGTCTCCTTTATACTAAGGCTACTTTGCACCACTCTGGCAGTGTAAAGTGCCTGTAATGAAAATGAGAATCATCCCCAGCATGTGCTCTTTTGTATTCACAGACGTACAAGTCATTTATGCAGTCATGGTATTTCTGCATGAGACCAACCTATTAGTCACATACCAGGTCATTTTGCACAGATGAATGTATGCACAAATGTGGCATTTGCCTGCTCTATCAGATATATAAATGTGTAGCCACAATTGTGAAAATTTCAGATTTTAGCAACATTTTATTTAGGACTTACCACTTCTGCTAATAACCCAAATATTCTTTAAAAGAGTGTTGAAGGACTCTAGACCTTAAGATATTTTAACTTTTATGAAATTGCACAGGTAGTTCTAGCTATTTAAAAAATAAATTACATTTAGCTCAATATCTTATCTGATTTTTTTTCAAAGATAGCGCTGACAATATTGACTTTAATGGGCCTCACTCTTCACTGTACATAATGCGTGAAAGTTTTTTCACAGAATCAGCACCAAACATTTTATAATGAAATACCAACAGGTCCCCAAACTTTAGCAGTAATCCTAGGTGCACACCTAGAAGGGCATTTTCAGGTGACTGCTAAAGAGCCTATGGTTTCCTAACCCAAAGTAGCTTGTCCAAGCCATAACAAAGAAGGAGTTCTGGGGCACTTTTAAAGACTAACAAATTTATTTATTGTTTTTGTGCTGAGGATTGTTATAGAGGGGACAAAGTGGGATTACACCCACAAAAGCTTTTATGATAAATATATTTGTTAGGCTTTAAAAGTGCACCAGAACTCCTTCTTTGTTTTG
Source organism: Pelusios castaneus (assembly GCA_007922175.1). NCBI lineage: Eukaryota > Metazoa > Chordata > Testudines > Pelomedusidae > Pelusios > Pelusios castaneus. Next base: position 3,199,364 of record ML685951.1, read on the forward strand.
GTTTTGCTGGAATAGACTAACATGGCTACCTTTCTGGAACTTGTCCAAGCCATGTTTTTTCCCCCATTTTAAAAGAAGGTCAAAATAAAATTCTTATCAGACTATATTAAAAAAACTACAAAATAACATTCACTAAACTAAATACATGTAATTTAACAAAACTGTGAAAAGATTAATATGTACAGTTAGCTCAAAGAGAATGACTTAAGTACTTTTACTTCATATTTAAAATGTTGTGTAAATTTTAATTGATATCATTCACCCCTGGATTTACACATGTATGTGGTATTCAGAACCGTGAAAATGAGTAAACTTCCCCATTCTTTGATTTTGGTATGTTATTAGCCTATCTACCTCTTTTTCTATACATGCTGTTTGTAAGCACAGCATTGGTATGCTACAGAAACAAACATTTTATTTAATATGACTAAACCAGTGGGTTAGTTGCTCAAACGCTAAAACACTTTTAATTGAACACATAATGAAGTTCAAGTGCCCTTGGAGTCAGCTGAATAATTACAGATGGCAATATTACAGCAAATTCTGTGCCGAATTTTGCTATCCTTCATGCCCTGGCAGTGGCCTCTCTTAAATCAATAGGATGACTCAGAAGTAAAATAGTACCCAAAATGAGTAAAAGTGGTAACTCCTGAGCCTTAATGAATAATGGCATTGATTGTCAATAAATGTGAGAAAGCTGTGGGAGGTAAGGAGTAAAGACCCCCCCACACTCCCCTCCCTTTGCAAGGCCCACAGAAGGACTGATTAGAATGGCAGCTCCTGTGATTGCTTGAAAGCAACTCAACAGAAAGGAGGGGGGTAGGTCAGAAAGTAGCTGAGGTCATGGCTGTGCCTACTCCTGTGTACTGGCCAATGGAGCTGGCCAGCATGGAGAAGAGAATGCTGCACCCCTTAAAAGGAAGTAACACATTACTCTACTCCTTACAATGCAACCAAGGAGTTTTGGGAAGCCCCTACTGTGGGTGCCTACACCAGTGTTAGGACGTTAAAAATAATGTACAGCACTTAATGAGAAGTTACTAATCATCACAAATTCCTTTGGGATTCAGTGCAATAACATTAATCATGATGAAGAATTTTGCTATTCATGTAATTCCTCAGGAATGCCATTGTTTTTTGTCATTAATTAACATTGACTGTGTTTTACAGTGTGACCTTAAAGTGCTAAGATTGTTCTGTTTAACATAGATCTGAGAGAACATAAAGCCTTTTGGCATTCATTGCAGCATATTTAACTGAACATGAAAGTAGTTTCTTGTTTTACCTTCTTGAGTTCCTACACTATCCTGTAGGATATTTGGGGTGTACACCTGCTGTTACTGAAATCAATGGTAGTTTTGCTGTTGATTTTAGTGGGAAGCAGAATCAGTCAAATTCTACCATAACTGACTCATTACATGCTACTTTCTAAAATTCATCTCCTTTGTTTACTCTTGTGCTTCTCTCTCATGCAAACACTCCTACAGGACACATTCAGTGTCAGATGCCAACACTGATGTCAAAAATAGGAGAGCTCCATTTCTACAGTCTAAAACACTGAAGAACTCCAGTCTTTGTAGGATGGAGAATACCGTGCATGGGACATGGATTACTCCTGCTAGGAGCAGGAGAATTATTATTAGTGTCTCAAGGATTGCAGTATTTTACTATATTTTAGCACTAGTGACAAAAGAATTAAGTAGGACCAATGGAAAAGCTTCTTGTCACAAATCAGGGCTTTAGCATCTCTCTGCGTATGAGAGGAGTGATAGGACCAAACTTATGCATGTGCTTCAGGATGCTGTTCATTCCATTGATGGTAGGAACTCAGATGCAGTGGATAAAATCATATCTTCTAGATTCACAGGAATCAGGGCTGGGGCTTCACTTTCTTAAATACCAGCCAGTGGAGAGGAAAACCGCACCTCACAAAATAAGTAGCAGTGATAACGCCACCTCAGGAAGTCCAGGTTATATTCTACAGCTTATCAGTCTTCCCAAGCTGGTGCCGCTCCATGCTACCTCTATTATGTTCTGTGCCTGAATCAGAAAATGTAGCCCTTTGACCTATAATATATTAATTATTTTTTCTGTAAAGTATGTACTTTAGACAGCAGCTATATACTGTATAGTCTTTCTTAGGTACAGTTCAGAGGCTACAAATTTAGGTGACTCGTATCTGACAAAAAAATTAACTACTTCTTTCTGTTATAGGGTAATAGTAAATAATTATAAAGACAGGTCAGTGTTACAGAGCAACCTGGAGGGACTTGAACAAAATGTGCTTAAATGCAGCAAAATTCAAGGCCATGCACCTAGGAACCAAGAACACATGTCACAGTTACAAGATGGGGACCTGGGTTTTGGAAATCAATGACTCTGAACAGGACTTACAGATCTTGGTGGATAACCAGATGAACCCAAGCTTCCAGTGTGATGCAGAGACTTAATGTAAATCTTGGATGTATAGGCAATGGACTATCAAGTAGACGTATGGAGGTTGTTTTACCTTGTATATAGCATTAGGGAGATCATCACTGGAATATTGTATCCAGTTCAGGTATCCAATTTCAAAAAAAGGTGTTGACAAATTGGAAAGGGTTCAGGAAAGGGCTATAAAATGATTTGAGGTCTGGAAAAATTGCTATACCGTGGTAGACAAAAGAAACTCAAGCTGTTTAGCAAAACAAACAAGACCAACAAATTTATTTATCATATGAGCTTTTGTGGGAGAAAATCCCACTTGCTCAGACACTTGAAGATGGAGAATTTACAGAATGCATTTCTTTTCCTCCCATTCTGTAAATTCCCCATCTTCAAGCATCTGACCAAGTGAGATTTTCTCCCATGAAAACTCACGCGATAAATAAATGTGTTGGTCTTTAAAAGTGCCTCAGGCCTCCTTGTTTGTTTTGCTGAACAAGACTGACACAGCTACCCCTTTGGAAGTTGTTAATCTGTTTAGTTTAACAAAGAAAAAGTTAAGAGGTAAACTGATTGTGGACTTTAAGAAACTATAAGAACTATATGGAGAAAAGATTTCTGATAGTAAGGGGTTCTTGAACTTAATAGACAAAGGTATAACAAGATTCAGTGGCTGGAAGCTAAAGATAGACAAATTTAGATTAGAAATAAAATGCAAATTTTTAACAGTAAGGGTAACTAATCATTGGAATAATATACTGAGCGATGTTGTAGATTATCATTTTAAATCTGTAAATCGATTGGATGTCTTTTTCAAAGATATGACCTATCTCAGCCAGAAGTTACAGACTTAATCCAGGGATTACTGAATGAAATGCTATTGTCTGTGTTATGCAGGAGGTCACACTGGCAATCATAATGATTTCTTCTGGTCTTATCATTTGTGGTGTGTAAGTAGAATTTATCGTGCATCATGTCATATGAACATTTTTCAGGGATACGGATGTGACAGATGCCCTCTTGGCCAAATACACAGGGGACTGAAACAGGTCCCTTCATAACTGAAAGCCTGGGCTGCTACAACTTGAACTAAAGAGTCAAGGCTCCATACTTTTGGGCTGTAACTATTTGGTGCCGAGCTGCACAGAAGGTACTTGTAGCTCTCACTCAGCCGAGAGCTATGCTAACATACACAGAGTAATAAAGTTGTATCATTATTTGAGAAATATTCTTCACCCTTTGAGCATAATGTGCAACCCTAAAACGTGACCTATGATGGAAGATGAAAAAATTGGATTTGTTTTGTCTGGAGAAGAGAAGATTGTGAGAGAACGTTTATAATGATTTTCAAAAAGTTGGTTACAAGGAAGAGAGAGACAAATTGTTCTTGTTAACCTCTGAAGATAGGACGAAAAGCAATGGGCTGAAATTGCAGCCAGGGAAGTTTAGATTGGACATTACGAAAACTTCCTGTCAGGGTAGTTAAACACTAGAATAAATTGACTAGGGGGATTGTGGAATCTCAATCACTGGAAATTTTTAGGAGCAGGTTAGACAAACACCTTTCAGGGATAGGCTAAATCAGGGATTGTCAACTCCTTCAGTATTGTGACATGGTTGGGAGGACTCCCAAACATATGCAACACACGGACGCTCCCCCTGCCTCCAAGTTTCCCCTGGCAGGCAGCACTTCCGGTGGCGGCTGAAATTAAAGTGGCCCCTGCTGCCTAAAAAAAACTGCCTTCAGAGGCAATAGTGGCAGCAGGAGACTTTAAAAGCAGCCCCCTTCGCTGCTGCAAAAAGCAGCTGCTCCAGACAATTCAGGCGGTGGCTCCTTTTTTAGCAGCTCTTACAAGTGACAGTGGCAGGGGGAGCTCTTAAAGCAGCAATAACCTGCCACCGCCGTGAGGGTTTCTTTCAGTGGCAGGCTGATTTCAGCCAACACACTCAGCCACTTTGTCGCAACACACTTTTGTGCCACGACACAAAAATAATACACTAAAAAACACTAAATATTTCGTCCTGCCTTGAGTGTTGGGGACTGGACTGGAACAGGTCCCTTCCAATCCTACACTTCTATAGTTGGTGAACACCTGTTCAGGCAAGTAGTCAAATTGATATCAGTTGCCTGAGTAAGGATTGCCCAAATGAGTGTTTAGGAATTTAGTAGAAAAATCATGTGTAAAATGCACTGTACATTGGGAGAATTGGGTTTATTTTCAAAGTCTCATTGTTTGGTCTAAGTCGAACTGATTTTCAGTGGAACATGCAAAAAAAAAAAAAGTCTCAGTATTGTTTCCACAGTAATTTTACCATTCTGTTCCCCACTATATGACTGTAAATAAAGCCCCAAAATGGCTCAATTATATCTGCTTAATCTTAAAAAAGTTAAATAAACAAACAAAAAACCCCCCACCAACATCTTGGGGTAGGGACCAAATCTATAAAACCCAGCGTGAAAGGTAAAGGTGAAAAGGTGGTGAAGTTATGGTACTCTGAAAACAGGAGGTTAGAGTAGAAATGTGGATGCAATCTTAACTCTAGCAACCATCAAGGCAACTTCTGTAATAGGACCTGATGGGACAAGGAATTGCAAATCTGCAGTGAGAGACACTATTAGAGTATGTCTGTCTTCAAGTACACAATATCTTAGGAAAGATGAATTTATATAAATTCAATGGATAATTGTTTGTTACTCATGAAAACCTGTTCTTCCAAGATATCTATCAACACAACCATCTCCATGCTCTCTGGCAAGGTGAAGATTATAACACTTTTCAACAACCTTTTGAACTAGGTTTGAGCAAAAGTAGAAGGTATGCTGTGTGACTGGACATGAGACAAAAACTGTTGTGGGGAAAAGTAAAGCAAAGTGATACAAACTATTCCTTGAAGCTGACAAGGGACCTCTTGCAATCATTTTAAGAATTTACAGTACAGATTAGATCCTCAGCTGGTGTAAATGGACAAACTCCCTCAAAGTCAGTGAAGATACCTTGGTATTCCGGATCTGGCCTGAACACATTTACTATTTTCATCCGAATTAGCAGTAAGATGGGATACGTTTCTAGATTGCTTATAGTATCAGAGACTAAAGGAAAAAAATTGTACCTGATGTTTTCCCCAAATACTTGGCAAGGAAATGTACTTTATGTGAACTCTAGTAGGTGACAGAATAGTCTCCCAGATAAAAGTTGGTAGAACAATTAACTGTGAAAAATACGCATTGCAAATTTTTCTGTTTGCAAATCAGCTTTGATTTTACAAATCTATTCACTATTAGTATTTAGTCTATCAACAGTTTATGCAAACAAATGTAAAATTATGAAACATTCACCTGATTATTCAGGATTAACTATTCACAGTGTATGATTGGCAACCTATGTTACATAGGGTTTTTTTTGTTTGTTTTTTTGGTTCCCTTACAGGTTGGCTGAAGCTTTAGGAGCTGGACAAATACAAATAATGAATAGCAAATGCTATTTTATTGACACAAAATGCTGCTGTTCACAAATGAGTACAAGTAATAAAAATATCTATTCCCCAAAAATCTGTCTGAATAAAAATCCATCCATAAATATGTCTGCAAATAACAAGGTGCACAAGCATAGCATAATCCAAGAGCTGTTTAGAATGAAAACTAAACTGGAGAAAACACTTGAAAATATCCTATATGGACAAATATTGCTTTTTGTTGGGAGATGGACCAAAGAAAATATTTTTTTCTTTCTTTAACTCATGACACTGACACTGAAGAGCTTTCTGACAAAAAAAGGGGTCTTGAATCTAGGCAGAACAAAATTCCATGGTTGGACGATGAAGTTAAACTAACTCCAAAGATGCTAGAACAATTTTATAGTGGGGATGCTGATGATGGAAACGATGTAGTTGGTGTTGGTTATTAGTGCTTTAAGGCAAGGGGTGCAGTAGCACCCACCACACATAGTTCCAGCACCACTAACTAACTCAGACAGAAAATAAGGTGCAAATTTTTAATGGGAGGTAATTAACCATTGGAACAACTTACCTAAGGACATGGCAGAGTCTTTATCACTTTGTCTTTAACCAAGGCTGATTTTTTTGGAGAGTTCTGTTATAAGTCAGACAGCAATTATGGGCCTGATACAGCAATACACAAAGTTAGAGAGACAAGGTGGTGAGGTAATATCTTTTATAGGATCAACTTCTATAGCTGAGAGAGACAAGCTTTCAAGCTAACACAAGCTAAAGCTCCTCTTCAGTGTTACAACTAAATACAAGGTGGAACAGATTTGTTCAGCATAAGTGGTTAACACATATTTCAAGGAACTATTCAAGGTGAAGGGGCCTATTAATACTTCAGTCATAGGTGAAAAGGAGTGGAGGGAAGCTAAGAAGTTGGTTGAAGTGGGTTATAGATTGTTATAATCAGTGTCTCTGCTTAGTCCATGTTTTATGATGTCTAGCAAAATTATTAATTTAAGATCCCAAGCTCATCTTTTGAAGGTGTTATGCAGGTTTCCTTTGAGGGTGAGGACTGAGAGGTCAGTTATAAAGTGATTGTTCTGTGAAAAGTGTTCACCAATAGGTGATGTGGTATTTTTTATCGTTTATCCTTTTTCTGTGTGAGCTCATTTGAGAGCATATTGGTTGTGTGATTTCACCCACATAGTTGTTATTAGGACATTTAGTAGACTGAACAAAGTACACCACATATTGTGCTAAACATGTTTATGATGTGTGGATTTTGAGAGGTGTGTTGTAGTGGGGAGAGGCGGTGTTGATTATAGTAGCAGTAGAGATAATTCCACAGGTTTTATCTGTGTTGTATTGGTAGGGTCTGGTGCCACATTGAGTTGGTTTGTCCTGGTCTGTGGGGAACTTGCCTCTGATGATGGAGAAACTTGGTGGAGGGAGGAATATTTGCAGGCCAGAAAAGAAATTCAGGAAAGATTTATTTCATGATGGGGTCCTCATCAAGTTTGGGCTGTAATTGTATAATGATACCTCATATGGGTTCCAGTATGGGGTAGGAGGTAACAGTTAGAAGTGTGCAGTTGGAAGGGGCTTTATTTCTGTATTGAAGCTCATTTTCATGATGTATTTAGCTGTTTCATTCCATTATGCAATATTCTTCTCTGGTGGAGTATCCTTGTTTGATGAAGGTGTTTTTAAATGTCAGTGTGTTAACTTTCCCCTCAGCACATACTCTGTGATACCTGAGTACTTAGATGGAGATAACAGATTTCTTGGTGTATTTGGTGTAGGACTGTATCTGTGAAGATAGGTGTGGTGATCTGTGGGTTTCTTGTACATAGTTGTCTGTAGAGCTCATTGTTGAAGCTGATCATGGTTCCAGGAAGATGATGCTAGTGTGGGAGTGTCCTAAAGAGATGTAATGGACGGGTAGTGGTTCTTAAAGTTGTGATGGAAATCTGCAAGAGAATTTAGGTTGTCTGTCCAGAAGATGAAAACACCATTGATGTACCCCATGTATATCATTGGTTTCATGGTGCATTTGTCCAGAAATTCTTCTTCAGTGTGGCTTATAAAAAGATTGGCATATTGGGGAGCCAACCTAGTACCCATGGCGGTTCCCATGGTTTGGACAAAGTGATGTTGAATGTAAAATTGTTATGTGTGAGGATGAAATGGAAGAGTTTGATGATGTGTTTGGGGTGGATATCTAAAGTAGTCCATTATCTTGTAGATATTTGAGACAGGCAGCAATGTTATCATTGCGAAGAATGTTGGTGTAAAAGGCGCTGACATCCGTGGTGGTAAGGGTAGTCTTCTGAGGGAGGCTATTAATGTTGCAGAGTTACTGGAGGAAATCAGTTGTGTCCTGGAGGAAGCTGGCCCTTTGTGTGGTGATTGGTTGGAGGATGGTTTCTGTGAGTTCAAATATTCCTTCAGTAAGAGTGCTGTAGTCAGGTACAATAGGCCTGCCAGGGTGTTCCCTCGTCTGTATAATTGGGAAACATGTAGGTCCTGAGTTGTTTGGGGAAAGATTGTGGTTGGCGGGGGTGGTCTTTGAGTTCTATATAGTAGATAATATCAAAGAGTTCTCAGTTGGCCTCACTAATATAGTCATCATAGTTGGGGCCTATGATGGTGCTCCCTTTGTCTTTTGGCTTGATCATTATTTGGTACATGGATTTCAGGGACTGTGTAGCTGTCCTCTTGGCGGTGGAGAGATTGTGGTGGATGTGATGTTTGTTAAGTATTTCATGATCAATTATTTTCCTGAAGCAATCAGTGTAATGATCAATAATGTGGTTTTGTCCCTTGTGGGGGACAGAGGATTCTTTTTTCTTATGACTGTTGGTGAAGATGTAGTAATTGTGGGTGGTGCCATCATAGTCATTTTCTGATAATGCTATCTTTCAGCAATATGTGCTGAAGTTTTTAATCCCTTTTTTAAAAATGTCTGGGGTGTGGTTTCTGCTCTTCTGGTGATATTTAGAAGGGTCCTTTAAGTGGACCCCAGAGTTATAAAACCACATATCCTCTGCTCAGCCCTCCTCCTGTTTGTCTCTGTGCACTCCTGCCATCTACCTCTTCAGTTTCAATTTTGCTTCTGTCACTGACAGATACGCTCATGCAGGACCCCTGGAAGGGCATATACCACCAAGACAGTGAAACTGAGTTACACAAGCTGCTGTCAAATGCACAAAATAAAGAACCTGAAAAAATGAAGAGACTTTTTTTTAAAATTCCTTTTACTTATTAGTGATCCTAGAAATTACTTGTAGTCATGTAAGGGGGACAGTTTTCAGATGTGATTTTTTTTGTTGATACTATCTATTTAATTTTTAATTTCTTGGATTTCTTGTGTGTGTGTTTTGAGAAGTATTTTTCCATTGGTTGATTCCTTGCTTCTTTGTTACTGTGATTGTTGTAAAACAATAGCTAGGGAACATGAAGAAAATAGTTCGTTTTTTAACACTGAACAGTTCATAAAATATTGTAACTATGTTATATGGAAAGCAAAAAAGTGAAACCTTATTATTTGGGTTGCCATAGTGTGTCGAAACTTTAGTCATAGACCTGGATCCCATTGTGCTACACAAACCCGTAGGTGCTATACAAACACAGAACAAAAGATATCCCCTGACATATTTTGTAAATTTTATACAGTAGATTGGATATAAAAAGAAAATTTCGACAGTCCAATTAGCAGAGATTTAGTATTCTCAGATAGAGGCAATCTGGTCCCCAATAAAGTCTGCTAAAGCTCCCCTTGACTTCAGTGGAGCAGGACCAGGCGTACATTTATTTGTTGGGCATCCTTCTCCTTCAATTATGTATTGGGTGGCTTAAGTTTGAATGCAGGACAGCTGCTTTGCCAGCCTTGGACCTAGACAGTTTGCTTTTGAAGTTGTTTTGGGAGTTTATGGGCATGTATTTGATACACTGCAGAATTCTGATCTATATTTTCTTTAATGTGTTGATCAGTCTTCACATTTTTATCAAAATCAAATAATTATTTTTTTGTTCAAATAATTCACCTAGAAACCTTGGTAAGTACACCTATCTCTAGCAACATCCTATCTGTTTTATGTTAATAGGCGCTTTTGTCTCTTTTGCATATATTCAAATCAATAGTTATTTAATTTCATTTTGCAGATGTGAGAATTTGCTTATTTGCCACCTTACCATGATAACTATTTATTGTTTGTGTTTAGGACATGATGCTTCAGCTGTTACGAGGGCTGGATTTTCTGCATTCACACCGAGTAGTGCACCGTGATCTGAAACCACAAAATATCCTTGTGACAAGCAATGGGCAGATAAAATTAGCTGACTTTGGTCTTGCACGAATTTATAGTTTTCAGATGGCTCTCACCTCAGTGGTAAGTTTTAAAATGCTTTTTCATCCTCAGTAATATTCTCTATTACCTATATTAATATAGTCAATGGATCCTGAGAGTTATAACTGTGCTTTTAAACCTTCTGCATTTTAGATCACATGTGCCTAAAGAAATGTAGTTTTCCAATTAGGACTGAGCAGTTTCTGGAGTTGCTTTGGTTCCTATGTAAAAGTAATCTGTTACTGATTACTAGATCTGAATTACATAGTGACTGAGGCCCTACTTGAATTGTGGGATGATAGTCAAAAAATTGCAGCTGAGTTGCAGACAAGCCATGGAAAATTGTGGAAAAGTAATAATGGACCTTATTACGTGTGGTAATAAAGTCCATTATTCCTTTTCCATAATTTTCTGTTGTTGGCCAGTGGGGACTGAGAGCGGGAGCTCCCACTGTTGGCTGCCTTGGGCTGAGAGCAGCCTCCCTAGGGTGATTGATTAGTGTGGTTGAAGGATGGGCTAGATGTTTGAGCACAGGATATGCACCGGGAGCTCCCGAGTTCCAATTCCAGTTGTTATACTGATTCTAAATGTATATAGCCTTCACCCAGCCACTTAGAGTATGATTTTTCAAAAGTACTGAAGTTATTTAAGAGAATAAGTTCTATTAACTTCAGTTGGACCTTTGCTCCTAAATCATAGTGGTTCTTTGGAAAATCCCGCACTAAATCTCACTATTTTTCCGTCTGTGTAAACTTTACTCCCATACCACTCCATTGCGATAACTAGTGAATGATTATAAATACATTGCAGTTTAAATGTGCTGCCTACCTGTCAGGGATTGTTAATAGACTTTCACGGTAATATTAGTTTGGATTTGTGTTGTGCTTATTAACTATATTGTTTCCCTTTACCGTCATGAGTGCCATATCTACTATAAAAGGATCACTTCTACTTAGGACAGGAAAGGTAGGCTTGCTAAGAAAGAAAAGTGAAAGAAATCTATATTACATTAAGTATTTTATTTTATAAATTTAATTCATTGCTGTTGTTGCCTGTTTTTGACCCAAGTGACTAATCAAAGTGAGGGGCCCTGTGGACATTCCAGCTGGGAGTGATATATATTTCTTTCATGCAATTTTGTTTATTCATAAAGAAAGGACAAAGTCCTACATATCTGAACTCGGAGGAGATCAAATAGCAGGAAATAGCTTCTTTTGCTCACACCACCAAAGTCTTTTGAGCCTGTACCACTGATGCAAAAAAACTTATTCCTAACTTCTTCCAGGGTCAGATATGCTTTTCAGCCTCTCCTTCTAGCTGTCTCTCCCACTGAGGGTATACCTTTACTCATGGCAGCAGGGGCATAGCCATGGGTGGGCTGGGGCCCATCCACTTGGCGATCAGGTCCGCCAACCGCAGTGTCTGGCAGCAGCGTGAACTTCTCTGCTGTGTCTGTGGGGCTGGGCATATCTCCCATCAACTGCCACCAAATATCACCGCATGTTTAGACCAGGCCTCAGTTCTTACCTGTTCATATTTTCTATGTGTCCTTTTCCATACCCCTATGCACCCACCTGGTTAGAATACCCAGTAAAGCTCTGTGTCCACTGGTGCTAGTTTCTGGGCAGACTCTATTAGGTTTTGTTTTAGGTGTGTCCCTTTAATTGTCTCGTACTACAGCTGATTTAAATGGGGGATGCAGTGTTGTAGCCATGTTGATCCTCAGATATGAAAGAGACAAGGTGGGTAAGGTAAAATCTTTTATTGGATCAACTTCTATATTTGAGAGAGAGAAGCTTTTGAGCATAGATAGAGCTCTTCAGGGCAGAAGTTGGTCCAGTAAAATATATTACTTCACCCACGCCATCTCTCTTAAATGGGGGAGTCATTCAGACATCAATATAAAGAGATTTTAATTCAATCTCTAACAAGATTTCACCCAACCCGTAACAGTATTATTAGTTACTTCAAGAGCCGGTACTACCACTTATGTAAAGTATGACAGAATGCTAGTCTGGTTTCCTGCTTCAGCATGAATGAAGACAGGAAGAAAGAGAAACTTATATCATCATGTTATTAAACAGAAGGAAGTATCTTCTTCACTTCAGACATGTGCAAACTGGCAAATTGCTGTGTTGTTTTTTTATGGGCTATAGAATGTCTCTTAGGGACTGATGCAAAGTCCTCTGAAAACAATGGGAATCTTACCACTGATTTTAAAGAACACTAGATCAGGGCTCTTGGTAAGTATTAAAGAAGAAGGGGGAATAGGTGCCCCTGGAACTGCAGTAGCTGTTTATATGCCCGGAGAGCAATCAGAAACAGTCAAAGCCCCAGTATCTCTTTCCACTGAACCATAAATGGAAACTGCACCAATCTGAAATTATGGGGAGTTGCTAAGCTTGCCTAGTAGGCTTTTAAAAGTAGTCTATAAAAAAAGGAAAAAGCCATGCTCTAAACTAATCAAGGATTCTTTTGTGGTCATGAATTCTGCCAAAGGAATAGAAGCAGAGGATCAGAAGTCCAAGGAATAGAACTAATTTGCTAAAGCAAGAATGCACTGAAATCTTCCTGTATTAGCCCATTGCCAGCACTCCTAAGTGAAACAAAAAGAGGTGACACATAATATTTGTCTAGACTGGGAAAATGAGTCCTGTTAAAAAACCCATTAGGAAATATGGATTAACTTGGTTTTAAATATGATTCAGCCCTTACTGTAGACCAGGGGTAGGCAACCCCTGGCACATGTGCTGATAACGGGAGCCCATTCAGAGCAGCATACAGCATCCTCTGCGGTGCCACAGAAATTGCTGCTCCTGCCACTGAAAGTCACTCCAGGTGGCTTCTTTGGGGGGGGATTAGGATACCAGGGGTCCCTACCATGTCCATGCCCCAGGCATGCTGCAGAAAGAAACTCTGTGTAGCTTGCATAACTCCTGTTGACTGCTGCCGAATTTTCTGGTAAGTGTAGACCAGGCCAAAAATTGTACCACTTTCCTGTACTTGTATTGTTTCCCTGAAGTGGATGCTATTGTATCAGTATAAAAGTGCTTATGCTGGTATAGCTTACCCGAATAAGCTATACCAGCACCATTAGGTTATATAATGGTGTCCACATTAGGGCTTCTACTGATATAATTATTTTGGTAAAAATCATACTGCAAACTAAAATAATAATGCTAGTAGAAATTTCCAAGCATAGAACAGGCCTAGAGGAAAAGGTGCGTTTAAAACTAAGTTAACTAGCATAATTGGTAACGCTACTTAGGTTTGAACATAGATGCAGTTTAGTGCCCTTAAAATCACGTTGGCTGGTTATGTTGTAACCAAGTGGAGAGTCTATTTTATAAGATGACCATCCAGCATGATATTAAACCATCACTGTCCTTGTCTAAACTGGATAATAAGTGGCATTTGTACACATTACTAAATGCATGTTATCTAACACATTGCTGTCTAAATAATGGACTATCTGTGTTTTGTTCATTTGGTGTATCATATGTTATGCAGTGTTTCTTCCATTAAAATTCTGGATATGAGTGAAACTTTTAACCCCTTCCCCTCTGGTATTTTTGGGCAAATTATTGGTTTTTAATGCAGTGAGGTCCAAATTGTAGCCCCTTGTAAGTCAATGGAAAAACTCTCATTGACTTTAGTGGGACCAAAGACGTGGCCTGAGTCTTTGAGGAGAGTGCTTCTTTCCTCTAATGGTCAAACATGGTAACCAAGAATCCTCTAGCTGTGTATCAGTTAATGAAATTCCTACACTGTAGGAGTGGGTTGGAATACTGTATGTAAGAACAATAGTAGAAAAGTCAGATGATAGAAGTACATTGTAGGCACTATCACTCTGATCCGGTGACATGAAAGCCCTGCATCATTTCCTTCGGCAGAGAGCTTACAGCAAGATAAGCTACAAGAATCATCTTTTGAGGTATCATATCAGTCCCAAGATACATCCACATTCTTTGGTCACAAAGAAACTCTTCAGATGGGACAAAAAGAGCTTGCCATGAAAGTAATTCAGTAAAAAGAACTGATCCAGCCCTAGTTCATTGGGTGCTGCAAATGAGTAACTTCAAAGCAGTTTTTCTGGGGTAGCCAGTTACTTCCACAATGCTAAAGAATTCTTCTGGCAAGCCAGTCCTCTGGGCACAGTGCTCCATTTAAAGAAGAAATCTCTTGATACCTCCTGTGGTAAATGAATAAAAAGTTCTGGATAATGTGACACATGTTTAGGGGGCAGAACACTAGCCCCAGCTGTGGTCAAACCAAGAAGTGATGATATAGGTCTGAAATCACAGCACTAGAAAGAAACATGTCTGGGCTTTTTCTCGGATGAAGTTAGATTGTCTTGCAAGTGTTGGCCTTGGCTCTTGGGAGCTTTTTGCATAGGTTTTATGGTAACAAGAGATCTAGGTTGAAGGAGGAAGAGGGGTTGAAATGGTTATGTAATTTTAGAGTTAAATGTGTAAGTTCATGAGCTGTCACTTTTTTCTGTGGGTCAGAAAAATGGACATTAAATTCTAGTGTGGGCAAGACATGGCCTATAGAGAGGCATGTGTCTCTTAGGGTTCACAAATGAAAATGTTAGGGCTACATTATAAATTAAAAATAGGGCAAACAGAATGCAGAATCTGTCAACATGCCTTTCTTTGTTGCCAGCTGATTGCCTTAAAGAAAAGAAATATCTATGAATCACTGGGCATCAGAAAGCAAGTGAGATGAACACATCAAATTCTGATCACAGTGTCTAGATAGAACATTCTGCGATGCAAAGATTTTAAATCATGACCTAACTCCAAAAAACTGAAGCAAAACTGGCAAGATACAAGTGTTTATAAAACGCTTATAGTAGCCTTTTTGAAAATGTGTGGTTTAGATTAGATGGCAGAGTTGCAGACTTTTTTTTTCTCCATGAAATGCAAACAAAATTGTTTTATTTTGCTTTTTCCACTTTAAAAAAATCTTATTTTCAGATTTGCTCAAAATAAGAGGGAAAAATTAGTTTATCATTTAATGCACTAAATTGTTTATACTGGGAACATCTGAAGAGATTGAGAATTTTTAAAAACCCAACTCTTACTTTCTGTGAACATTTTCAGATTATATTAGCGTTTTATTTCAGTGTTTCTTCAGGTTAAAGATTTTCCATCCGTTTCCTGGCAGTCATTTCAGCACAAATGGTTTACAAGTCACATCATGCAGCAACTTGGATTTTATTTTGTTGGTATAGTAGCAAGGAAGCACACAATAATTTTCACTAACTGGGCTTACTTTGTAAAAATAAATAATAAATAGAAAAAAATCCTGTTCCAAAGAGGAATGAGTGCTTTTTTGTTTTCTACCCAATATTGCATTGTAAGATGCTAATAAATACCACCTGTTTAGTATATAATGTAGATGTAAGCATTCATCTGAACTAATATGTGATTTAGGAGACTGGACACGATAAGGACAAAGGAAAGTTACTTTTTCCTTTGGTTTCTTGTTTTGGCCACCTCACCCTGGTACTCTGTTTCCCCTGAAATCCACACATACATTTATATTTCCTCTGATCTGTGGAATCCTTTCACACAGTGGTGCTCCCACTGAAGTTGACGGGAGTCTTTCCATTTACCTTCATTTTGGGTCTCTGACTGAGACATAAAGGCCCTGATTTAGCCACCTTCTTAATGCATGTGCTTCACTTTAAACACAAAAATAGTCGCACTGCACATGCTTAAATAGCTTGCTGAACCATAGCTGAAATCTGGGCACTGAGAAGTAGAAAATCCTAGATGATTCTGCAGTTTCATGAAATACATATTTTCTCTCCTATAGCCCAGGCATTAAAACATATTTTTAGTCCCCATGATTGTTACTCATCTGAGATGACAGTCTCATTGTATTTTGTTGAAGAATGTAAGGCTTCCTATTTCTAACTTACATTGTTGTAGAACTCCGTTTAGCTCGCAAGCTTGTCTCTTTCACTAACAGAAGTTGGTCCAATAAAATATATTACTCACCCACTTTACTATGGGAGCAACACTACTTTTTAGCTCACCTAGGCTATGTACACACGGCAGACTTGTCCCGCAATAAATTGTTGCAGGAAAAGCAAAGCATTATAACTGTAACACTTTCCCCCGTCCACACAGAAATCCTTCTAACACAAAGGAGCGTTCACACATTCCTTTGCATTTTCATTAGAAGGAACAGTGCATGGTGGGCACCTATCCCACCATGCACTGCCCAGCCAGCCTTTAGGCTGGCAGCAGGGCTCTCTAGAGATCTCTCGAGATCTCTTGGCGGCAGGGGAGCCCCAGCGGCAGTGAGGTTCTAGCTGCCAGGAGTGTCAGCGGCTAGATCCCCACTGCGGGGATTCCCTCAAGCTGCTCGGTTTCTGGGCGGCACTCCTGGCGGCTAGAGCCCTGCTGCCACGGGGAATCCCTGAAGCTGTCCGGCTTCACGACTCCCGGGGCGGCAGTGGCTGCCGCCCCAAAGCCAGCAACCCGGGCAGCTGGTTGTTGAGCTCCCGACTTCAGGGCAGTAGCCGCTCCCCGCCCGGGAATCCGGGAGGCCTCAGGGAATTTCCTTAAGGTTCCGGGGGCTCAGCGGAGCTCCTGCACTGGGGGTCCAGGAACCCCAGCACAAGCTGCTACTTGTCAATTTCACTGCTTTGCTAGAGCAGTGAAATTGACAAATTTGACAGCTCAGGTGTCCCAGAGTGGCCTCGATTGGCAGTCTGGGACATTTCCGGAGGCTGTCAAATGCGGAAGGAGTGTACACACAGGCTGTACTGCAAAACAGCTGTTCCACGGTAAGCCTAACCACCCTCGTTTGGGTGGTTTACCTGTTGCGCGGCAAGAGGGCTGTTGCCGTGCAACAAGCAATATTTGTGTGTATACACTCCCAGCCTTATCGCGTGGTTAGGAGCCTTACCGTGCCATAAGGCTGTAGTGTGTACAAGGCCCTAGTCTTTTCTGCCTTGAGGCAGTACCTAAGATTTGTATTCAGATTTCTAGTTCCATGGTTCATAGCACTTCTCTCCAGTCCGCCCAGCTGGCCCTCAAAAGGAAAATGAGTCACAGATGAATGTCCAGAGAATCAAAATATGTGCTGTTGAATTCTAGAGTGCTGCCATAAGGTTGTGTTTACTCAGGAATGCACTTTGATTGTAACTGGTTGCTTATCTAAAGCTGGTTTTGGATTTGGGGTAGTGGTGGTGGTTTTTGGGGGTTTTTTTGTTTGTTTATTTGTTTGTTTTGTTTTTGACTGCAAATGCAAGTCTGTTGATGTCACCCACAAGATTTTAAATTGTCTCACGTGTAATTATCTCAGATTTTCCAGAACTAAATGGCTGAAACCACAGTGCCAGTTAGAAGGATAATCTGGAATCTGTGGAAAACTCTTCCTTTACAACTGCACATAGGGGAGTTTTTCTTTATTTTTGATAGTACAGTATCTTCATCTTCAGCAGTAAGGTAATTTTCCAAGTAACCTTAATGGGGTCAGTCCAAAGCAACTGATTTCTTTTTTGGTTTCCTTTCTTTACAAAAAATAATTTTACTTATTGCTTTCAACGTCTAAGAAATTCACCCAAGTATGGAGAGTCTGCCTTACACTCCTGCTTTACCGTCTATAATATATTCGGGGTGAAGGAACAGAGGCTGAGGAGGAAATGCTCTCTAAGCTAGCCTTGAATAGGCAGCTACTGGATCCATGATCTCACAGATTCAGCAGTTTAAAATCCCCGCAGAGGTTGCAGCATCTGTTTATGACAGCATAAAGTTTGCATCTGGCGAAGTGGGTTGGAGCCCACGAAAGTTTATGCCCAAAGAAATTTGTTAGTCTTTAAGGTGCCACCACAGGACTCTCGTTTTTGCTGTACACAGACTAACACAGCTACTACCCCTTTGGATATGATAGCATAGTTAGTTCAGTTGCCAGTGGATATGCCATGGTTTTAATCTGCAGTCCCACAGCTGGCTCATAGGATGCAAGGTTGAATTCCATCCACAGAGTGTTCCACAAGAAGCCCAGTAACTCAGGCTTTGTCCAGGAAGAGTTAATTTCTCATAGTGCAGATAAAACATAGGATAAGTGAAGGAATCTGGAACGCATCCTTTTAAACATTGCTCACGAAGGTTCTTTCTTGCATGCACTTATAATGAGAAATATAATGAGAGCTGTATCTCCTAAGACATCTTAAGAATAAAAATAATTTTCAGAAAGATGCTAGCAAAACTTCTGGCTGATACTTAAAAAATATTCTCAGATCTATAGCTAGACTGAGTAAATTCATGTTGGTTGCTCTGGATCATGTGGCATGGGTCTGTATGCAAAAGATTATGAATAGTAGTAGATTTTTCAGGTCAGTGACAATTTATCAAAGGCTATGATACACTGATATAAATATACACACACTTACAAATATATAAACAACTTTGTTAAAAGAATGTTACTTATGTTGAAAAGTCAAGCACCCAAGAACTAGGAAATGCTAGAATAAACATTGTCTTTGCTCATATGCATTATGATTGTCCTCCCCAGAATCACATAGAAATGCCTATATTATCAAATGTGGCTAGAGGATTTGGGTGCCCAACTTGCAAACCTTAAAGAATTTAAAATTTGGTGGAGTGTCTCATTGCGTATATACAGAAAAAGAGAGAGAGTACATACACATGAGAGAAAATATATTGATATAGGCCAGTTGTTTCAGAAGGGGTCCTAAAATTAGTCTCCTGAGCCCATATTTAGGAGCCCAAATAAGTGGCCTGATTTTCAAAAGCATCAGCTTTCCAAAACCGAGCAGCTCGCTCTGAATTTTTAAAATCTTGGCCATAATTGTTAAGTCTCTTACTGCCTTAGGATCTTAAAGTTTGTTGGAGTTTTTTGAAAAATTTGAGAGCATCTTTACCAAATACATTTTCAAACAAAATATTTGAAATATTTTTCATTCCCTACCTGCCAAGACCTCAGTTCAGGGCTCTGTCTGTGCATCTATTTCACTACAGCTGATACGACTGCTAACCCTGAAAGCCATCTAAGGAATGCAGAGAATGCAGCTCTCTGTTCTGATTCAATCCCAGGTTTATCTCGAAATGTAAAAAGCCTTTCAGTTAGCCTTTCATAGAAAGTGAATTACTTCACAGTAAACAAGCAAACCGGCTCTATGTGAGAACATGTGCTATGGCAACAAAATTGCTGCATGGAAGCTGGGGCTGTTGGGAGAGACATGGGTAGATCATTGGGCTTCTCCACACTGAACTTTGCAATTCAAACCCGTAATGTAGATGCACTGCACTGGTGTAAAAAATAACTTAACCCAGTGCAGCAGCTCACCTTGGGTTAGTAAGCTGCTCAGTGCTACATTAGCTAGATTTGTGCTAAAAAGGTACCTGGTATAGACAAGCCCTCGGACTGTGATCCAAAAGTAAAGTTGCAATGAAATATTATTTTCTTTCCTTTCCCCACTGCATCTCTTCATTTTTCTTTCTTTTACTGTCAAGAACATAAGATCAAAATTTATTTTAACTTGTTACTAATGGTACAAGGACTGACATTTTTTTTCACGTTGTTACTCTAACATGTAATCCCTGTTGAAAGGTTGGTGGTCTGTGCTTAACCTAGCTGGAAAAGTTATCTAGACTCAGGTTATTGTACTTTTGTATCTTTACCACTACTAAAAAAAAAAAGCTATGCTGTTCCGTGATCTGTCTTTTTAGTGTACTTACTGATTTCTGTTAGAAAATGTTGTGCAGTGCAGGGAAAGCGGTGATTTAAAACTGTTCTACCCAGTTTGTTTTGGTGCTGTTTTAAATGGCTTTACATAGATGCCTCAGAGGGAACCAACCAGTTTTTGAAGGTGGTTGGGGTTATAAAGCAATATGAGTGTCCGACAAGCTCTCAAACTGTATAATTACAAAGCTGTTCCCACATAATTCTAAACCCATTCTTAAAACCTAAAATAGCCATAGCAGCCAGCACTCACGCTGCCTCAGGCGGTGATCTTATCAGAGCTATTAAGATAAGCAGGGTTGGGCCTAGTTGGTACTTGGATGGAAGACAGCAAAAGTGTTACAGGAATTGCGATGGTGAGTCATTAAATAACGTTTTTTCCTTTGAATTAGCGTTATTCCAAAATTCCAGTCTGGTGCTAGGAGGCATTTTTAGAATGGGACATCATAAAACTGAAGCTCTAGCACTTTATGCAAGAGTAGCCCTAATTTTCCTCTAAATCCTGGCCAAATTCCAACTTCAGAATTTACTTCCTAACTGAAATTCCCTGCTGTAGTTTCTGTTGGAGAAATTATTCCGACTAGTCTAAAATGTAGCTGTGTAGTGTTGCTGGTGGAGAATGGCTAACAGCTTATTTTAATGGAATTAATAGATGCTGGGATGAGCTGTTAGATCCTCTAGTCCATCTCTGTGTCAGTGCAAGATTGTTGTTTATTATATATTTTCTAGTATTGTCACATTTTAGTTTTATATATCCCAAGCAACAAGGCTTCCATCAGTTCCCTTGGAAGGCTCTTCCAAAGCTTTATACATCTCACTATCAGAAAGTTTTCTTCATATCCAGCCTATATTTCCCCATTCTTAATTTCATCCCATTTCCCTCTGTTTATTGTGCTTGCCTATCTTCCAGACAGTAGCACATGTCCAGGGCCTAGGATGACCAGATAGCAAGTGCCAGAAATCAGAACTGGCAATTGGCACCTCTGTAAGATAAAGCCCTGAATAACAGGACTGTTCCTCTAAAATTGGGACATCTGGTCACCCTACCAAGGCCTTGTGGGTCAGCTTCCAGTGGAGGAGAAATCCAGTGTCATTCATCTTGGTAGTGTGACTGGTTTTATTTATGCACATACACCAGACCTGGAACAATCTTTGAATCAAGCCTCTCTTGTCTGAATTTGCATGTCATTCAGAGGTAAAATATACAAGGTTTGAGCAGGTAGTTTTGGTTTAGTGAAGTTCATCATATTTATGAAATAGAAGCGTAGATAGTAGAACCAGAGTTTGCAAAGAGCTATACTCTTTAATAATTCACAGGGAAAAATAATTTGCTTCTTCCATTCCTCTCAGATTGTCAGTTATATGTACAGCGGTAGCCTGATCAAGTTCTGTGGCATTGCAGGGATGGGGCAGCATATATACTCTCAACAAAGGCATTGAAAAGCCATCAACACACATCCAATAAATCTAGGAAACAGTGTTACAGAAAATGTAACATGAATAAACCCCAAAAGCTCATCAGACACTGCATCTCCTTTGAACAGGAATGGTTCTCTGATGGCATGGAGTCTTGCCAATAAGCCCCACAGTAATGCACATTCTACTTCTCTTTTATTAAAATGAAAAATTGCATGTTTTCTGTAAAGTTCCAGAAGGACAGCCATGTTAGTCTAGTTCAGCAAAACAAACAAGGGGTCTTGTTGCACTTTTAAAGACGAACAAATTTATTTATCGCATGTGCTTTCGCAGGAGAGAGCTTTCTCCCGCAAAAGCTCATCTTTTCTGTAGTTAACAGTGGAGTGTTTGTGTTTCGTTTCATTTTCGTTTTTGACATTTAGGGAAGGGGGATGCACCAGGAGTAATACAAGAGCACTGGAGTTAGTGAAATCTGAGGCTTGAGATTTTAAAAAGAAATATTTGATTTTTTAAAAAAAATCTATATTTTTATTGATGCATTATAACATGAACAAGATACCTCTGTTAGTACAAGATTATTTAGTGTCACTGTGGTGGATGGAATTCCATACAAGATATGTTTTACCTTCACTCAAAATGATTAATTTCACAGCAAGCCACTATATAGCACATGTGTGTATAATTACATTATGTATAAATTTAAGCATTTCTTTATAAAATTAATCAAGTAACTGACCCTCTGTGTTGTTAACAATAGCATTCATTCATTTAACTCATACCTATCTCTTTTATAAGTAGATAGTGCTGCAAATTAGTCTTTGGAGTAAAACCATTTTACAATGAAACTGTTATGCTAGGTGAACCTGGGGGTGGTGTCATCCTTTCATTCAGGATAATTTATAAAAAGCAATTAAGCTCCTTTATGGAGAAGATAGCTGAAACATTAAGAGCCACTGTCCAAGTCATAGTCCATGTGCATGGCTGTCTAGAAATCTGAGTATGCAGGCAGAGGGTTTGACTGATGTTTGAATGCAGGGGGCTGACTGATGTTTGAGGATACTGTATGTGTGTGTGAGAGAAGCACAGGAACACAACAGAAGCAGAGAGAGAAGGTAGCCACAGAGACAGCCCCAGAAGAATTTGTGACATGACTGAGGGCTTGCCTACACGAGCACCGTAATCCGCATTAAAAATCATTACCGCGCGTTAATAAGCGAACTGTACAGACGTGAAATGTTTTTCCTGCGCACTAAGCGCTTTCTTGCTCCGCATTCCAACCACCACTCCGCCGAGAGTGGTAACAGCTGTTCCGGATCATCTGCTGCGCATTTCTGCTCGTCAGTACTGTCTCTGCGCATTGTTTGGAGTCCGGAACTGTCCCAGCATTCCCAAGTCGTCCTGTCTGTACTTCCCCCCACCCTCTCTATGACAGTGACGAAACAGTCCCCACCTACAGGTGACTCCCGGGATTTTCAAACATTTAGTTACTTTCACTTCCTGGTGTTTTCCTCGTGGAGTGCATTGTAGTGCAGCAGTGTTCTCAGTTGATCAAAACATAATGAGCAACCATCCGAGATGTATTCAGCATGTGGAGGGCGAGAGTGGAGACCAGAGCAGGATCCATTCTAACGCAGATTTTGTTTCTATCCAATGGCGCGCTCCGTGCAAACAGTATTGAAAACAGGCGCGAGTTGCTACTGGCAACAAGGAAGACGCTAGGGAAACGCAATGCAGCATGGGAAACATCTGGTTTACCCATGGTGCTTTGTGCTCCTTTCCTTCATCACATGATTGCAAGCAAGTACACAGGGAAATTGGAACGCTGGGATACGTGCCCAGAATTCAGAGCGCTAGTGCGCATTGCAGCTAGGAATCCTGTGACGTCTCAAGGAGCGACGTGTGTACAAGGTAAAGCGCAATAAAATCCACGTGCTTCTTACAGCGCAGTTCAGAAGCTGCGCTGTAATCTGATCGTGTAGGCATAGCCTGAGAGAGAAAGAACTGAGTAGAGAGCTAGCTAGCACCATAAGCAAAGAAACTGCCTCTTGCTATTTGATTCCCACTGTGTTCAGGGAACCAGGGCCTTATGTGCTTATTTTTTGTAAGTAAAGGATTGCATCCAGGAGATACCGGGCTCTGTCATCAAGCCCCCACATATTGATTAATAGCTCAGCACAAAAGATGTAACAATACTATAGTCTGAAGGATGTTCTGTTTTTGAAAAGTACAGTCTGTTCTTTCTCTGAATATATATTGAGCTAAAGTATGGTATATCATATTCAAGTAAAAGTTATCATTTAGGTGTTTTTGATAGATTGAGGAATCTGGGAGACTCTTTGATATATGACGTACTCACTGTACAAAGAAGACACGAGCTTGGTAGCAGTAGGTACCATTGGATGCTGTCAGGTGTTACCATGTTTAGCATACATCTAGGAAGGATGTCATAGCATCAACCAGTTGAAAGTTTCTAAAATGGTTTGATGTCATCCAAATACCACTACAGTACTTTTAGTGAGAATGAGAAAACAGTATATAGACAAAATGCCTCCCAGTCATTCTTTATGTTCCTTCAAGGTAGCTATAGTTTGTCATATTAGGTTGATATTTCTAGCTAATCTGTAGTTAGAAATAACAAAGGGGATTTTAGGACTACATCTTGAAATACCAGCACATCATACAGGAATAAGTACTAATATTTAAAAATCTTCTCACTTTTACTGTAGTTAAAGCTGATACACTGCATGCAAAAGATAAACCATCTGTGTTGTTCACTTTGGCATGCTGGCCTATTTGGCATTCCTTTTTTATTATCAATACATTAGAGCTGATCACACATTTTCAGTATTTTTGAAAAAATTACTGGAAAAATTTTGATCATTTTGGCAAGACTAATTATAGTATATGGGGGGAACTAAAAGCTGTAGCATAAGATGTTATTCTGTCATTTGCATAATATGCATGCATTACATTATGACAATGCAATTACAAGTGAATGTACTTCTGTGACCACTGCTGCAATTGCAGTGGCATGGAATCTTATGAAAGGGATAAGTTGGAATGTAGAGAGTTTGGTATTCTCTTTGAACCATATTTAATTTGAGATAGATTTGGTTGGTTATTTTTGTTGTGCTGTGTTTGATCTTGCATTTAAAAGGAGCTTATCATCATTGATTTTGGAATGATGAAGATTGCTGGAAAATTTAAATGTCATGGTTTGCAATTTAGGGTAGGCTTGATCTAGGTGCCGTGTTTACTTTAAGAACAAATATAATTCCAAGCATGCTCAGGGTCACATTTAAACAGAGTGGGGTCAGAGGTAGATATGTACCTTTCTTAATGTAATGGCATTTGCTTTCATTATGTTTATATACGTATATACAGGCTTTGTAAAATCAAAAACATCTTTGGAAATGTAGCTGCTTGAAAGTGCTTCCTGGGCTTACTTTTTTTTTTTTTTTTTTTAAATAGCAATTGCAGTAGCCATAAAGACCAGATCCCTCAGCTTGAATACATCAGTATAGTTCCATTGGCTACGCCAGTTTACACAGACTGGGGGATCTGTCCCTTAAACCAAATAAGGCATTTTATGCTGCTTTACTTGTACTTCTCCAGTTGAAATTTGTACTTAAAGATAATCCTTTCTTTTAATGTCTCACACTGGTCACTTTTTGAAAGGATACTTTTGCTTTGAAATGGATGGGACCGTTTTAAGTTAATGGATTCACAACTGGCAAGTTTCAGTGCAACTAAGACATGATTAGATTTAAGTAATTTGTTACATTAAAGATTAGCTATCAGCACCTTATGTAATTTAAACACTAGAAGAATTAAATAAGGAGGGGCCTGTGCACGCTATCAGTTCTTGTGGGAAAATATGCTTCAGTGACTTACTGGCACTGGTTGTGGAATGTGGTATTTAAAAGTACCTTTTTGCAGTGGGAAAGAATTTGGTCAAGAATAAACAGTCTGACCTTGTTAAATGGACCAAAGTCTCTACATAACCTAGTTCTAGAAAACTAGTTCTTACCAGTCCAGGAAGAAAAAAATAAAATTGTAATAAATGCAACTAGACTTTCAGGGGTTGGGGGGTGGGGGGGATGAATACAGTGTAAAGCCCAAAAAATGTCCTATAGAATTACAGACTTTTCTAGGTCACTGCAACTTGCCCATATGCTATAAAATTTTTTTGTACTGTTATTTCTGACACTTCAAGCCATGTCATATACATGTCCCATGAGTGAACTGTTTTCAATACAAATAAGTTATTTGTAACAATAACTGAAAATTTAAATGGATTTGCAGTAAAAAATAATGAATACAATGTACATTCTTCATTTTAATCACAAAACTCAGTATCCTCATCATTTTGTTCACAAAGAGTAGTTTGATTTACAAGCCTCTCTAGTATGTCCTCAGCACCTACAAAAATGGTTATGACAAAAGGGATAAGAAACAGGAACAAGTAAATTTTGTGGATCAATTTCCAGCTTTCAAAGTTGACTGAAAGTTTTGCTCAACGTGAATGGAAGCACTAGTCGTACTGAAGTTCTGCTATGTAATTCTGGCTCCAATGAAGTCAATGGTGAAACTCCCATTAGCTTTACTGGAGCCATGGATTCTCATCCAAGTTCTCATGTGCTGCCTGAAAACTATGGATGCCCTCTCTGGTCAAATATGCAACCTTGCTCTAGAAGATGAATCTACTGGTAGCTGCAGTGACCTTCCGCCTAGTGTTCCCTCTAAGCTGCGCGGGTGCATGGCCGCGCAGCGGCCGTCGCACCCCCAGCGCAGCACTGAGGGACCCCCGCACAGCCCGGCAGCCCCCGCTGCTCCCTCCAGACCCCCGGGGCTGCGGCTTTGCAGCGGCAGACCCAGCCCGCGCCCGGCCTCTGGGCTGGCCCTCCCCGCCCCCAGGGTGGGACAGGCAGGCTCAGGCTCGGCTCAGGTGCGCGGGCCTGCCTGCCTGCCCCATGCAGCCGGGGCAGCGGGGTGGCGGCAGGCTCCCGGGTTCCCACCCGCCGACCTCCTCGACTTCCCGGCCCGGGGCCAGGGCTGGGCTCATCCAACGGCCTCGGCCTCCCAGCACGGGGCCGGGATCAGCCTCCGGGGCTGGGGTCTGCTCCGTCCCACTGGCGGCTTCCCAGGGCCACGGTAGGGTCCTCCCCCGCCAGCGGCCTTGGCTTCTCTCTTTCTTTCTCTTCTTTGCTTTCCTTTTTCTTTCCTTCTTTCTCTTCTTTGCCTTCCTTCTTTTTTCTTTCTTCCTCTCTTTCTCTTCCTTCTTTCTCTTTTTTCCTTATTTGTCTTCCTTTTTCTTTTCTTTTTTTCTTTTTCTGTTCTTTCCTTCCTCTTTTTTCTTTCTCTTCCTTCTTTCTTTCTCTTTTCTTCTTTCTCTTCCTTCTTTCCTCTTCTTTCCTTCTCTCTTTCTTTTTCTCTTCCTTCCTTCCTTCCTTCCTTCCTTCCTTCCTTCCTTCCTTCCTTAAAAAAAACTTTTAAAAAATTAATTTTAAATAAAAACCTTTCTAAAAATTAAATTTCAATTCAAAATTCATTCAAATTCAATTAAACACAATTAATTAATTCTATTTACAATTACTTTAACTTCAATTAATGCCTATAATTTCTGTCGTGTGAGTTTACACAAAAATTTTATTCAGAAAAAGTTTTGCACACGGCTTGAAAATTTTGTACACAAGCCACCAAACCTTAGAGGGAACGTTGTTTTGGGCGCCCCCCCCCCCCCCAAAAAAAAAAAAAAATCATGTAAATATCCTGTCCAGTTTGGGAACTTTTACCACAAAATTCTCACTCCTGCTTCACAGAACACAGCCCCTCTTTTGTTTCCAGTGTTAAGACAACAGTGTCAAGGTAACACATCAGACATCCCAAGGGTTTGCATGTAATGCATTTTTAATGCATAAATGAATGAAAGGTCCTACCCTATCTCCAGAATATGAAGACAAGGTCATTTTTTTCAGAAGAACATGCATCATACCTCTTTTAAATATTATTTATCAGAGATCTAGTAACCTAGAAATCATGGTATATAAAAATAAAAATCAGTACTCCTGATTACCAGTTTAACTAGATAGAAGCAGCAGTATTTCCTCTACTGTAAAATTAAATTCAGCTCAAAACTGTGCATAAGAGATATAGTTTGACTAGAAAAAGAACTTTAGACTAAACCAATGTATTAAAGAAAAATATGCTTGTAACAGATAAGTACAGGTTAAAAATTAAGGTAAAGTTTACTTTAGGTCTTGACAAGCTTAGATAAAGAATATGTTGTAAGGCAGAGAATGCCTCTCTAAATGTAAACATGGTTTTCTGATTTTTATAGTTGATGTAAACATAATCTGAACTTTGCTTGAGCTTCCGGAATTCTCTCTCTCTCACCCCTTTGTCTTTGAAACATATGTTTACCCTGCGGAGATTTCTGGAGGACCTAAAGGGGATGGAGTTCCCACACTGCTGGGATGAGAATCTATATGTAATAATTTGGATTCACCACTGCTTTGCTCTCATTTAGAACCGTCATGTCTATGCAGCTGAATTGGCCTATATCTGGAGTTATGCCATCATGAATCACTCTGCTGTAGTTCAGATTTACTCCCTCGTTAGAGTTCAGAGCTTTTATTAATAACTCACATAAAAACAATAATATAAACTTCAGTTTAAGTTTTCTTTGTAAATGTAGCTATTTCTAGGGCTTCTAAGCAGGAACGTTTCTTTCCTGAACTCTAATACCTTCTGTCCAGGGAGTCATTCTAACCTCCCTTATATCCAGGATGGCATTAACAAGATGCACTTGCCACAGTGATTCCAGGCCTTGCCTTGTTTAAGAAATTCTTTTATTACACATAAAAGAAGCAGGAGAAAGAAATTAAATTCCCTTTGAAACTGTTAAATCCATACTAAACTAAGGAAACTACTAAGTTAAATGAAAAAAATAGGCAAATAGATTGCACATTTAAATAACTGAAAGTCAAGAAGAAGGTGAGGTTCCAAGGGTGCGTCTCTTCCAGTTTGCACTTGTGGTGTGTTTAGTGAATAATTTGAAAGGGAGACTGCCAATTTTAAAAATATCACACTTCTATGAATGTGTTTTACCTATCATTGTTAAAGATAACACTTAAGATTACTCTAACTGACAGAGATTAGAAATACATTTTCCTCTGTTATTTCAGTTGAGTTACATTGTGTATTGTCAGTTTGACCATTTCCCTTGTTGTTTATGTGAGCTTTTCACACAGCAAGGAGTGAAAGGAAAACATTGTTTAAAATAGAAAGATGTGACTGTAAAACAATAAAAATTGGCAGGTGAACTCAGGGAAAGGCAAAGTACCTGAAATTATTTCTAACCCATTTTTAAAAATTAGATTTCAACTTGAATGCGTGTGTCTTCACCAATTTCATAAGCAGTGGTAGTAAGTTAAACTACACATTTAGTAAATAAAATAAGAACAGAAAATAGTTCATAGTTTAAGTGACATAGGCCTGGAGATTAATTGATATTGATTTTGAAACTTTACATTTTGTGCTTCCAGATGTTTATATTAATATTGCATTGCCATAGGTTTTGTTTTAATTTAATTTAGTTTAATTTAATTTTCTGAAAAATTTAAAGGAAAAACTCAAGACCATTTAAATTAAAAAATACAAAACGGGAAAGGGTGTGGTACATGTGAAACTAGAGACCGCCATGATCTTTGTACAGTCAGCATACTGGATTTGTTTTCCTTTAAATGTCAGACTCCATGACAGAGAAGCTATCATCTTGTGCATTGGGTGAAAAGATCTCACATTATATTACCAAGATATGAATTACTGTAGGGACGTCAATTGAAGTTGAGCCCAGGGGCCAGCTTGAGAGATGATCAGAACACAATGTCAAAATCAACAAAATTTCTGAAGATTTCCTGCATAGCCTTTAGTTGCTGTCTAATGTATCCAGATGTTAGAATACTTAACGTCCATTGGAGTCTGTTGGATGCTTTGAGACACGTCCTAAGAGGGAGAAGAGAAGCCCCTAATCACTAATTCCAGGGACTGAAACAGGGGTATCTTCCCCGACACTGGTTTCTGGGTTTCCTGGAAGGAGTTAGAAGCTAGCTGTCCTTCCTGAGTGCTACTACCACAGTCTTCATGAAAATTCTTACTTCTATAACCAACTTTAAAGAGACTTGTACTGTAAGTGAAGGGTGTCCAGGTCTGACCAAAGTAAATTAAGGTGGTTGGCAGTGGAAGTATAAGTATGTCTTGCATGTCAGCAGAAGCTAGACTAGTGGTTCCCAACCTGTGGCCCAAAAGTGGCTTCCAAAGTTGTCTCCCCTTCTTTTTCCATCACTGCAGGTTCTTAGCCACTGGTTAAGAACCCAGACAGAGCATGTTGCTGTGGGATTAACAGACCAGTTCAGGCTTCAGTGCAGCCAAGGGAGTGGGAGATCAGGACTCCGCTGCCCCCGGCTGTAGCAGGGAGCACAGCAAAGCGTTCTGCCTGGGTCCATAGGTGCTTGGCTTCCTGCTGGAGCCAGAGGGAGGGGACCACTGATCTCTGGTCCTCCTGGCTGCAAAAGCGAGCAACTGCATAGGGATCCAGGTAGAGCACATGGGCTACAGAATGTATGTGATTTCCCTGCTGCAGCCAGGGAGACAGGAGTTCAGTGAGGAGGGAGGCACAGCTTCCTTGCTGAATTTCTTCTGTCTGGCTGAAGTGGGGGGTGGGCTGTTAACCCTTGTACTGTTATCACTAGAAAAACTAGTTGAGCTATTTTGACTCTAGTATCACCTTTAAGTCCCCATTCTTCTGAAGAACTTGGTACCGTCTGAAGACGACCCCTTGGAACTACTGATTTTATGAGACAGGAACTTTGACTTTCATTATTACTTTTATTTATTTATTTACAGAGCAATGTTCACAAGATGATGCTCTGCTCTCAGGAAGTGATCTGGTGAGAAGCTCAAGGGGAAACTAATGAGATAATGATCAAGGAGTGGTTGTAGGGTATAGAAAAGAACTGTGTTATGTGGGACCAGTTCCAAAAAGTGTCTCTTTGCCATCTCCAGGGAACTACAGGAAGAACATGCTTAAAGTTAAGCATGTGCTCTAGTGCAGAGGTTTCCAAACTGTGGAACGCATACCTGTGGGGGAATGCAAGACATCTTAGGGGGTGGGTATGCAGGAGAAATTGGGTAGGGGTGGATTTCATTTACTAAATTATTTTATTTATTGCATTCTCATAATAGGCTACTCAGACAGAGCTTTAAAACTCTGGGGATATTTCTTATATAAAATACGGTAGTTAATTTACTTTGAGATGTAGAAGACACTGACATATAGAGCCCTCATTGCCAGTCACCATATATCACGGGTACGTTCAGTTGCCCAGCAACTGTCCGGTCTAACTGAGCTCACAACTTAGTTGGGGGGAGGGGTTCAGTTATATAAGTCACGCTGTAACTATACCTGTACTTAACAGTGAAATATGGACAGATGACTAAAAACAGACTGTGTTAAGAGGAATACACAACGTATCAGTAATGAGAACGGTAGAGGTATACGAGTGGTTGGTAGATCTGGAAGGGGTTATCCAATAAGAAAAATTTCGGAACCTCTGAAAGGAGGTTTCCTGAATTGGAACCCTAATTAATTAATTATTTTTATTGTTTTGTTGTTTTATATTACCAGAGTGCCTAGAAACCCAAGACATGGACCAGACCCCATTTTGATAGGTGTTCCACAAACTCAAATCAGCATCTATAATTCTATAATTTTCTACATTAAATAAATCGTTTTTCAAACCTTCCACCTCATTCTATATTTTGAACAGATATTTTAGTTTTCTCAGTCCTTTCTCTAACCACTCTGATAAATTCCTACTTTGGAACCTCTTAATAACCAATACAGCTTTTTGCATAAAGTTTTTAATTCTCATTTCTTCACTATCTTCAGAGGAGAGGAGACCCCTAAGAATTCCCTGTTTGAAGTATGCAGATCTCCTTTGTTACTTAAAAACATCCACATGCAATTATTCTTATTGCACTTTGTTCCCAGGATATTCTTCATCATTTCAGTCATGTGAATTAAATTCATGGCTCTTCATGTGGGTTTTGTTGGGGTGGGAAATGGGGAATTCTGAGATGTGGAAGGCTCTTGGGATTGTGAGAGGCACTGAATAGAGTGCTCTTGATTCTCATTTTACAGTAGCACACCCTACGAATATATTACTTTTTTTTTTTGTCAAAGGCTTTGATTAACACACACTCCTTACTGCTCACTCTCTCTCTGAATCTTCCACCACAACTCCTTAATTTATCTGATTTCTATAATTACTGTACTTACTGTGCATTTAGAGGGACACATACATTTCTAGTGCTCTGTGTACTGCAAAGAGAGAGGAAAGAGAATAGGGGAAAGAGGATGCGGGGTAAGATAGCAAAGCCAATGGGAATCTAAGAGGGTATTAGAGGGAAGGGACTGCCATTGCTAGAGATGAGAGAAGGGAGAATGAGGCTCATACTGAATACAATGACCCAGAATTTTTTTAATGGCTTTTTTCTTTGGAGCTATTCAGGCTAATGAGCACTTACAGTTTTCTTTTTCTTCAAATTTCCACTTTCGGGCAGAAGATACCCAAATATTACATATTGTGTGCATATGTGTATTTTTTTCTCTCTCATACACACTCTCTCTCTCACTCACACAATTATTTAATATGTTCAAGCTGTTTAATCTACCACATAGCTGAGATTCTTTCGTAGTGAATATGTAAAATATTATACCTGGGATTTGCAATTAATGTCACAATTGACACGTGTTCTGCTCTCTGCTGAGAGTGTGCCATACAATGAACCATTCCAGCTAAACATAAACCATTTTAAAAAAAAAAACCTAGCTGAAAGGCATGCTGAAAGCTTTATGCCCTGCCCATGTCTAACTCATCCTGACTTGCTGCACGAGCTGGGTTCTCTAGGGGCCTCAAAGTCTCTGTGGTGCTTTCCATTCACAAGATTGTTTGGTGCATAAACCACAGGCCCATCCAACATCACTTCTGATCACTTGCTGATTTTACTTGGCTGTATATCCATATAATAACATAGAAGTGAGAGCACAGTTCATTTGCTATTAGAACTATCACATCATACTTGTAATACCTGGGGTGTGTCTGTCAGCTGAATCCCTTGAGATACCGGGCATTGCCTGCAGGTTGCTGAATGTCCTCATCTCCCACTGAAACCAGGCTCAGAATCAGACAGCAAGAGCTTAACTGCAGCAAGTACAGAGTGAGGCAACTTGTCATTTATCTTGGTCCCATTCAAGACTTCTAATCAACACCTTGTCTTGCACCCTGAAGTGAAGATATAGTCACTGCATAGCTCATGGCAGCAGTACAATGTGCTTATGATAACCCACATAGGAGGGTAGCTGCTGTGCAGTCTCTCTTGGTTGTGGCAAAGATGGGAATCACTACTATAAGTTCATGAGCTTCAAGGAGAAGTGGAAGTCTGCTGTCCAAACTCAGATGACAAAAGAGTATTGTGTGCCGTTGTCCTTATCAGGGAACCCAGGAGTGGCCGTGAGTCAAGTGTACACCTGAGGCTGTGGGCTGTATAGGCAAAGGTCTCTGGTGCGAGCAGTACTTTGAGTCACGCCAACTGACTTTAACTTGAAACAGAACTAAGGCTAGAAGAACCCTACTGTGTTTTGAAACTTGAAGGAATGGCTCTATGTCAGTGGATCAGCCCACAGATTCATATGAGCAACTTCGTGTAGATGGAAAGAAGTTTAATTATCACGTTCAATTATAACTCAAAAACTCTTTCACAATATCAGAGAACTTAATAAAAACCCATATGTGAATCGTAACGTCTGGAGTTTTTCAATAGACTCAGAGATGTCGGCAGCAAGATCTGATGATGCTCCCTGCACCTTCCTGAGCCTAGAAAGCAAATAGAAGTGAGGGAGAGGGAAAGAGAGTGGGTTTTTTTTCTTCTACTTCTTTTCACTTGAGGTTTTCTAATCAAAGAGGAAAGAAAATTAATTACCTGAATATTAAAAGATTACTTTTCTATTATTCCATTTGGTCACCAGTGGATTAACAAAAAGGAATGCAGGCTGGAGGGCTGCCATGTTCTGCACTTTCTGTTGCAGAGGCCAACAGGCTGAAGCAGTGATTGTGCGTGACAGACTCTAGAAACAATGAGCCTGCGCACAGATCATCCAGACGGAGCATGCTTTTCCAAATTACACCAACAACAGGGTGGCCTACAGGCAAACAAAACAGTTAAACAATACATAATAAAGTTTTTATTTGGTATTTCCTGTGAGACTGTGCCAGTTGCCAGGGAGTGTACTGTATTTTTCTTTTGCTGTATTAATTGTTGACCACAGCTGGCAAAGAACCAATCTAACAGGGACAGATTGGGGGGTGTGGGGAGGGAGAATGGCATCTGGACACTAAAGCCTCAAGTGTACTGGAAAAAAAAAAGCACAAAAAATTACAGCATATATCTGGAATTTTCCAACTAACGATGTGCGGATGTGGTAGCGCTAGGGAAAAAGAGCCAAACTGAGCCTGCTTTGTTCACCAAGAGAGGCCCCCCTGTAACATTCCTTTTAGCTGTGCATATTTTGGCTTCAGTTGTGCAGTTTTAACTATATACTGTGTATGGAGCCTACAGTTGTTACTGCTTGAATCTAATGATTTTGTTGCAAGAAATAAAATGCTGTCTTTGGTATATGCAGTATTTTTGTCTTGTGAGATGCCAGGATATTGTCTATTTTTTATATTTTAAATTATATCTGTTAAATTATGAGCGAGGAAAAAGTGCATTAAGTGCAAGCCATTACAGCAACAGCTGCAGTTCGGAGACCCTCAATAGCAGTGAATGCTGCCTTTTTATAACTCATCAATGAAACGTGAGCACTTACAGTTATCTTGTGTAGAGAAAAGCCCATGGCCCACCATTAGCACTTGGGGTAAAAATAGGAGGTGGTGCAAACATGTCAGTCTGATACAGCCTCTCTCTCCTGTTTATCGGTATAGTGATTAAGTTATTAGCTCCTGTGACCAGGGCCTCCTTGGATACCCTCCTGGACGTGCAAAAATCAGGGCAAGCTGAAAAACCAGGAACCAAACTCCCCACACACTGATGGGTGGTATTTAAACCAGTCTCCCTATCAGTCACAACCAGGCTTCTGGCTCCCCACACCGGGTACCAAGAAGTCCGTCCAAAATAGAAACATGTCCCTTTATTGCACTCCAGCTCCTCCGGCTCCCACCTAGCCGCACAGTCCCTTAAAGATATAGGTTCTCCTGACCCCAAAGGGCCAGCCACAGCACACAGAACAATATAGGTTTGGATCTTACCCAAAATACCACACTGATAGCCAATCCTTTAGCAACTACAACTAAAGGTTTAATATAAGAAGAAAAGAAGCAAACTATGAGAGATGTTAAAGGGTCAAAGCAAATCATATACAATCAAATGATTTAAAGTTCATGAAAAGCAGTTTGCAGGCTTGTTCCTCTGGAGTTTGCAAGCTTGTTCCTCTGGTAAACACCCAGCATTAGGGTGGGCCTCAATCCTTTGTTCAGTCTCAGAGGAATAGTTCCAGAGATGGGTGTTGGCTGTAGACTGGGGACTTGAGAGCAAGATGGAGTCGGGGCTGCTGCCTTTTATCACCTCTGGCCTTCCCCATGCTGTGTGCAGTTCTTTCCAATCAAATTGGAGTTGAGTCACATGTTCAAGTCCTAGTGGCTCAACAGGTTTTTTTCTTCGGCCCTTTATACTGGGGAGCTTCCTTAATGGGCCATTAAAGGGACAATGGCTAGGTAGACATTCAGGCTATGTACACACGATCAGATTAAAGCGCAACATGGCAATTGCACTATAAAAAACACGTGACCTTTATTGCGGGAGAGCGCATACACACGTCGCTTCTTGCAATGCAACAGAATTCTTTGCAATATCGCGGTGTAGCGCGATGAATTCTGGGCACCTATCCCACAGTTCAATTTTCCCTCAATCGGCGCTTGGAATCCTGGGATGAAGGAAAGGAACGCAAAGCGCCATGGGTAAACTCTCATTTTCCCGTGGTGCACTGTGTTCCCCTTGCGTCTTCCTCGTTGCCAATAGCAACTCGCGCCTATTTTCAACAGTGCAGTGACGCACTACTTGCGAGCAATCACAACTGTGACAGCATGGATCCTGCTCTAATCTCCACTGTCGCCTTCAGCATTCTAAATACATCTCGGCTGGTTGCTCAGTACGCAATGAGCTCCGAATCAGACGAGGACGCCGAGGAGTAGGGGCTGATCGATGCCCTGCAGAGCAACAGCACCGCGTTGCTCAGCTCCTTCACCGATCATCTGCACACGGTGCAACGCCGTTTCTGGTCGCGAGAGACGAGCATAGAGTGGTGGGATCGCATTGTTATGCAGCTGTGGGATGACGAGCAGTGGGTACAGAACTTTCAAATGCGGAAAGCAACCTTTCTGGAACTGTGTTCAGAGTTGGCCCCTGCCTTGCGACGTAAAGACACCAACATGAGGTCAGCCCTAACCATGGAGAAGCATGTTGCGATTGCTGTCTGGAAGATGGCGACTCCTGACTGCTACCGGTTGGATGCAAACCAGTTTGGAGTCGGGAGGTCCACCGTCGGATTAGCCCTCTCACAAGTGTGCCAAGCCATCAATCACATTCTGCTACAGAGGACGGTGACGTTGGGCAATGTTCGTGAGATTGTGGACGGCTTTGCTGCCATGGGATTCCCTAACTGCGGGGGAGCCATAGATGGCACACATATCCCGATTTTGGCTCCAGACCATCTCGTGACCGAGTACATAAACAGGAAGGGCTACTTCTCCATGGTGCTGCAAGCACTCGTGGATCACAAGGGGCGTTTTACGGACATCAATGCTGGGTAGTCAGGAAAGGTGCATGATGCCCGCATTTTCAGAAACACTGGACTCTACCGGAAGCTGCAAGGGGGTACCTTCTTCCCAGATCAAAAAATTACAGTGGGGGATGTGGAGATGCCCATAGTCATCCTTGGAGACCCGGCATAGCCACTGATGCCATGGCTCATGAAGCCGTACACCGGGAACCTAGATCGCAGCAAGGAGCGGTTCAATTACTGATTGAGCCGCTGCAGAATGACTGTGGAGTGTGTCTTCGGCCACTTAAAAGGGTGCTGGCGCTGTTTGTATGGGAGGCTGGACTTGGACGAGGACAACATCCCTGCTGTAATTGCGGCATGCTGTGTCCTTCATAACATTTGTGAAAATAGGGAAGAAAAGTTTTCGCTGGGGTGGGCTATGGAGGCACAGCGCCTCGAGGAAGCATACGAACAGCCAGCCACTAGGAGTATTGGGGGGCCCAACGAGGAGCTGCTCGCATAAGGGAGGCACTCAGGGAGCATTTCAATGATGCCCTCCCGTAGTTCACTTCAAGGACGCATCAAGTGCACCTTATGAGATTTTCACTGTGTACAAATAAAGCCACTCTTCAAATTTTCTGTTACTGTTTTTATTAAAAGATAAAAAGGGGGGGTGGTGATTGGGGGGTTTTGGAGGGGTTACAGGTGGGTGTAGCTGCGGGTCTCTAAAAAGTAGCTCTGTGAGGGACTGGATGTTGCAGTATACCAGGGAGACGGGTGGCCTTCAAATAAATGCTTTGAAGGACTACGGGGTGTGGGAGGCAGACACGGCTGAACTGTCTGGAGTGGAGCCCATACATTAATTGCCTGGGTCTGCAAAGCAATCATGCTCTTGAGCAGTTCTGTTTGCTCCTTCATGACGCTTATCAGTTCGTCCCTGTGTTTCTGCCTCCTCTGTTGGGATTCCTCTCTCCAGGCTCGATTCTCCCTCGCGGATGCCTCTGTTGTTTCCATCAGCTCCTGAAACATATCCTCCCTGTTTCTTCTAGCACGCCGCCAAATGTTTCTCATGCGGTCAGCTGGGGTAGACACCGGCCTTGTGAAGGTCGAATCTAATAAAAAAAAGAATAATAAAGCTATTGTTAACACATAGCTTAGATAACCAATGTAACCTTCCAGTAGCACATTCCACTGGAAGGTACAAGGCAGACAACATCCTATGCTTTGCTGAAGCGGACAAGGTACGTCCTAATAGAAACCTTACTGGGGGCTAACATTCTGCACAGGGCACACTGATGGAACCCGATATCTCTCTCCTCAGAGTGCCCCTGCCAGCTAGAATACATAACCTAAATGCCACCGGATGCCAGCCGGGACCGTATGCTGCTGCCTTGTGTGCTGCCATGGTTCCCGGTGCTGTGCTTTGCAGCTGGCGAGGCCGAGTATCCTTATACGGGAGCGTAGACACATACGCTATCCCATCTAACCTGAGTAGTAGGCTCTGGCGGTACATCGAGGAAGCCTTTAGTGACCTAAATACAGATGATTTTTTGACAATCACTGCTTGTGTTGATGCACTTCTAATGAATGCATAGTAAAGAGCGTGCCCAGCGGGGACCGAGACAGCAAGCACCCCCGCCCCGGACAATGATTTTTTAGCGGGAGCCATAGCTGCACGAAAGAGAAACTTACCTGAACCCCCCTCTGCCGCCTAGGAGGACATGCTGCAATTCATGTCTTGGGTGGACGTCTCAGTGGGGGTGCAGAAGAGCTCCTGGCTAGACGATGTTGCGCTCTCCTCCAGGTCATCCTCCATCTCCTCTTCCTCATCGATCATGTCCTCATCCTGCTCGGCTCTGGCATTCAGTGGAGGAGGGGGGGCCGATGTGTCCACAGGACTCTTTGCAGTGGTTGTGGGGTCCCCACTGAGGATGGCTTCGATCTCCTTGTAGTACCTGCATGTAGCAGGCGCTGATCCCGAACGACAGTTTGCCTCCTTCGCTCGGTGATAGGTTATTCTTAGCTCCTTCACCTTTGATCTGCACTGCACAGTGTCTCTCTCATGACCTCTCTCGGACATGGCCCGAGAAATTATGCCATATGTATCGAAATTTCGCCTGCTACCGCGTAGCTGCGCCTGCACAGCAGACTCTCCCCAGATGCTGATCAGGTCCAGCACCTCTCCCGTGCTCCAAAAGGGTGCGCGTCTTCCACGATGGGCCGCCATTGCTAGGTAAGATCGGAGCTGCACTCCACTCCACGAGGAAGAGAACAAGAAGTGAAACAGAGGAGAAATTCGAAAATTCTGGGAATCGAAACAGGGCGGGGACTGTTTCGTCACGGCCACAGAGTGGGTGGGGGGAAGACCAGAGAGGATGACTTTGGAATGCTGGGACACTTCCAGAGGCCAATCATTGCGCGGTAAGCGTACACATGAGTGGAAAGGCACAACAGCTGTTCTGCGTTAACTGCTACCACCCTCGTCGAGGTGGTTTTGGTATTGCGCTACAACTGGGCTGTTGATGCGCAAGAGCCCTATTGCACGTGTGTACGCTGTTGCTGTTATCGCGTGGTAATGACTCTTAATGCGTGATAAAGTGATCGTGTGTACATGGCCTCAGTCTGGGGAATTTCCCCAGACTCACACCAATTAAAATATAACAATCATATTCCTAATTTCTAATATGAATACGAATCCTACACATAAACTATATAATCATTCCCCACAAATTATTACCTTTCTATTGACACCAAACATGGCATAGTTCCTATGGATTATAACAATTATCAAATATTAATACAAAATAGTATTATAAATGGTTCCCTAAATCCGGACAGTGTCACAGCTCCTTTTTAAATAAAGCAGTTTTAAACTCCTGATTTTTTATATGCAGGGCGGGAGTGATTTTGCAATGATTAGCTCCCAGCAAATCAGATAAAAATAACAGGCTGGGTTTGCTGTTGCTATTTCTACAGACAGTACTTGAGGGAAAGTAAGATAGTCTTGAAGACTACTGTTAGTCATTGCAAACTAGAAAAGATAACGGAGGTTGTTCTAGATGGCATGTGCAGGAGGTATAGAGTATCGTATGCACTGTGCCAAGCGATGGGTCTGATTGTGTTTGCAATTTCAGAAGATCTCCATTGTCATTGACTGGAAAGGTGTGCTACTATTGACCATCTTTATAGCGTTACCAAGTATTATACCCCTACTTCTTGGGTTGGACATTTGCCTCCCTATCCTGATCAGCAGTCCCTAACAGCCACAGGGTAGCCTGCCCTGACTGGCAGAAGTGTTGTTTTAATGGTTTATTTATTTATTTTTGTTAGTTGTAAAATTTGGAAGGGTTCCATTCCAGTATTTGATTGTAATAATTTACCAACCGCTAAAGATTGAAATGTATCAAATTTAGCAGCTGAAAGCATATATATTTTATATATAATACCACTCAAAAAAACTATGTTAAAAATTATTATTAAGGATGCGAAGTCTAGCACCCAAAAGTTAGAAAACATCCCTGTGCCCTGCATGAGTCCTGTGTTTTGTTTTTTTAAAGAAGTCTGTGGTCTGTAACTAAAGACTTTCTCATTACGCATATGCAGAAAGGGGCAGAATTAAAATTACATGGGGAACCTTAATTTTGGTCTTTCCTAACTTCTGGCATTTGACTTTGCAACTAATTATTTTCTTTTAATATGTTCTAGAGGGGTAGCCGTGTTAGTCTATAAACAGCAAAAACAACAAGAGTCCTGTAGAACCTTAATGACTAGCAGAGTTTTTCTGGCATAAGCTTTCATGAGCTGCAATCCACTTCATCCGATGCAAGATTCGTCAGATTCCATCTGATGAAGTGGGTTGCAGCCCATGAAAGCTTATGCCTGAAGAAATTTGTTAGTCTTTAAGATGCCACAAGACTGTGTTGTTTTTTCTTTTAATACAGATTTTTATGTGTAATTTCTTAGATTTTGAATAAAGCAACTGAACAAACAAATTCCATTATGTAGCATTATGTCAATGGCCCACATGGGATATCAGCAGAGCTGGAGCCTTTAGATCCATGGCACAGACCTCTGCTACTTCAGCTAACAGAGTATCTGAGAACCACAGTAAGTTGTCCTTCTTTATGTGAACCAGCACTAGAGTGCTAAACTATCTTACCTTCCCTCAAGCACTCTATGTGTAGAAATAGAGTGGAATGGGATGCTTTCCCAATGGATTTTGCAGTTATTTGCTGACAGCAGAGGAATGGCAAGACTCAGGAAATCTTGTGTCTCATTCCAGGCTCTGGAGGGGAGTGTGCTCCAGTGAGCACAGATTCTTCTATCCTTTTCCCGCATCAAAATTTGACTCTTGTGCCACATCCCCTCCAATATATACCTGCCCCTTTTTTCCCCACCATTCCTAGTTCTTTGCCCCAGTCCCATTCTCTTTGCCTGTCCATTTCCAGTCTTCTTGCCCAGCAAGTCACAGTTACCCCTCCCTTTGCTCCTTTTCCCATTTGTGTCCATCTTTCTCACTGATCTCCAGTTGAACACTTTGCCCACATTCCCTATCTCCACTAACTCCTAATCCTCGACCTTTTTCTCTGGGTTCTTCATCTAATTTCAGTCTACGCCTACCATCTTCCTGACTTTTTGTCCCAGTCTCTTTATCCAGCTATTGTCATTTCTCCCTTTGTACCCTTCTTCCTTGTCCCCCATTTGCTCCATCTCATGCTTCCTTCCCCTCTGGTTCCCACTCTCAGGCTTCTTGACCTTTCCCCTGCCATCTCTCATTCCCAGTTTCCCTGTTTCCCCTGCCCTCCAGTCCCAGTGTCCCTTCTCCTCATGTCCTCCATCTTCAAGTCCAACCCTTTTCTCTTCTTTATTCAAATCAGGCAGGTTTATCCTCCACACTTCCTAGTTGTCAACAGGAGAGAACAATGAGAATACAAAAAAGACAAGCAGGCTCCATGCTTCTATTTCCAGAGCTTAGACCTGGCATCGTCTATAGCTTTAATTGCCTGGAGAGTCCTGCTGAGCCCTCTGAAACCCCACACTGCAGCATACTTCGTGA
Organism: Pelusios castaneus; assembly: GCA_007922175.1. NCBI lineage: Eukaryota > Metazoa > Chordata > Testudines > Pelomedusidae > Pelusios > Pelusios castaneus. The sequence goes on from ML685951.1 coordinate 3,240,660, forward strand.
GGAAAGGACCTCAGAAACTTTTAGCTGTTAAACTCCAGCAAGTCTCATGCAATTGAGCATGTGCTAACTGCAACTTTTCAAAGGCTTTGGGCAGAATTTAGTGTGATTAATGGCAAGAGGCATATCACTAACATAAAAGCCAAATTTCAAGTCCCTGCTCCAAAGCATGGGGCCATAAAATTTTCCAAAGAAAAGGTCATCAGAGTTTTTCAATGTGAGCAAAATATATTTTTCTCTAGTATCATTCTTGGCAATAGCTGAACCATTTTGGTTGAAATTTTCCACAACAAAGATAAGGAAAAATCTATCTGGGGCAGATACTGGCATGGAAAATTTCAGTCTAATTGGTTAAAGTTTGGCAAAGTTTTAAGCATCTGAAAGCAGAGTCTTCTAATGAGAAGCGCGATGCAACCTTAATAATACACAGTGCTACCAGTCCCATCTATAATATAGACACACACAGTACCCCTTACTGCCAGCCATTGACCTAGGGCTGCTGATTGGTGCAGAGTGCAGTACATGAAGGGCCATGAATCTCTCTCCAGGTCACAGAGCTCTCCCCAGGTGCTTCCCCCCCAGTGGCGTACCATGGGTCTCCAGTGCCCTCGGGGGCAGTAGGGGTCCAGGTGCAGGCAAGAGGGGTTCCAGTACTGCCCCTCAGCTGCCTTCAGGGGTGGGAGGGTTTGTACCATCAGGGGGATGGTGTGAGGCCTGGGGGGAGCATAAATGCAGACTTGGCTCTGCTACCCTCCCCCTTCACTTACCATCACACATAACACCCTCCTCTCCCACTCCAGCCCCAGAGCCCGCTGCTGGCTTGGAAAGGGGTCGGGTTGGCCCTTCACGATGTGCAGGAGTGGGAGCAACTGCCCCTCAGCCTCCTGTGCTCCCTGCCTGTCATGAAGGGCCAACTTGGTGCCTTGCGCTTACCTGCTGCTCCGGTCTCACAGCTCAGCACCGGCTCGGTTAGGGTGGCCTCCTCTCCCAGTGTGCAGGGGAGGGAGTGGTGCCAGTCCAGCCCTTCATGATACACAGGAGGTAGAGGACGCTGGAGGAGCTGGTGACACTGCCTCCCACTGCATTATGAAGGGCCAGCCTGGTGCCTGGGGGCTAGCCTACCTGCCCCTCCCATTGGTACGCCACTGCTTCCCACAAGTGTTTATGAAATCCATGATACAGAGTCAATTAGGATTTACTGCCACATTCAGGATTGTCCTGCACATGGGTCTGTCCTGCACATTCTTCTACCACATGTATTATATACTATTGTATGTTGATGCACTGGGCCTCAGTGATTTTCACTGAGGTGCTCTGCAGCTTTCTGGAAATGTACCCAGGGCTCAGGTGGCTATCAATATAATTGACACACACTTTTGGCCCATTTCAGACTACCAGTGTGATGTAAAAAAGGGCGTTGGTGTAAATGAGAATCAGGCCCATTGACCAGTGGTAAAGGTTTGACGTGTGAGGACCCATAGCAGTAACCCCCATATCGTCAACAAAGTGCAGTGTCAGGCCTCTACTTAAGACCTAGAGTTTGTAAAAGTATGATTTTACAAAAACTAATTTTGGCTACATTTGGCCTGACTGTGTTCTTTCAAGAGTAGCCTTGCTATTGACTCCGTGAAACTTTTACTTGCCGATCTTGCAGTCACTGATGGGCGGGGGGGCGCCGCCCCCAGTTGGATGTCATTTAAGTAACCTACCACATTGCTAACAACATTGCTTACAAAACTAAACTGTTCTAATTGTTTGACTTTATACTTTGTTTTCTAGTAACAGTAATCACCGTTTACTGCAGAGTGTCACCTTTCAGTGAATCGGCATTATTGCTTAAATGGGAGCATGTACATTCTGGAAAACATAGTCTATTTTCAAATAAAAGTACTTTTTGTAAAAGTGACATTTAAACTACAGGTAGAACTAACTATATATACTAGGTATATTCTATTGTGCTTTTAGGCCTGAAGCTGTCTCCTTTTATTCATCCTAAACTTCTACTGAAGTCAATGGGAATTACAGATGTGGCACTATATGGTATAGGGCCATCATTCTGCATATTCAGTAATCTTTTAGCAAGATCTGGCAATACTTAGCCCCTTAAAGTGTGCCATTTTGGTCTCAGATAAATAGGTGAAGTTTCCGATATATACGCCGTATTTTCTTTACTTACTTATCTAGAGAACACCTAGAGAATATTGCAAATATTAAGGAAACATTATTTATTTAAAGCCGTTGGCAAATTTTTAAGGGTAATCACCGCACATAGAGCCTTACATCTTCAAAGTTCTCTAAACACAAAACAACTAATTAACCCACAGAGTACCCGCTGTGAAGAAGGTAAGTAAATAGTGTGTAGCCTAGAGGATCTCCCCCTTCCCACAGAAACACCCACAGACAGGAGTTCAGGACCTTCATGAGGATTACCGCATGGGGGATTCCTCCTCTTCATCCCATTTGTGGATTGGCCCCTCTCCCTGCATGGTACAGACTGCAGAACCAGACCCCCAGGCAATAGCTCTCCCGGGATCTATGAAAATCCAAGGGTTAAGTGCGCAGAGAACAGGTACCTCCACAGACACTCTAGTTCTTAGCATCTCTCCCTTCACCCCTGTTCCTCACTATTGCAGCTCCAATAGACGCACACTACCAAGGACTTTCCTGGCAGCACTGCTGTGAGACTGCCCCTTACAATGGATTGTCATTCAAAGTTCTCACTGATGGGGACTTTTCATTCCTTCCATGGATCCTAATGCCATGAAATGGTCTCATGCTTCCATCCCCTTGGACACAGAAACAGCACAGACTATCCTCCCGCACTTATTATCACCATGATCTGCCAAAGGCCATGCAGTAAATCAGTGGCAGAACTGGTATTAGAAACCAGAAGTTCTTGGCTTTCATGTTGAAGTCCGTTAGACAATTTACACCAGCTCCTGGGTATTAATTTCAATCTGCTTTATTTTCCTTTTTCAGATAAGGAATATATTAAGAAATACACATTTTGTAAAAGGGACCTTGAAGAGTAGGTACAAAGGGGAGATGTGGAGGTAGCAAGAGAGAACGTGCAGAAGGTGACATCCTGACCTGTTTTTCTGTTCTGTTCTCAGGCCATAGAGAGGCAAAATCCATGAAGATTTGGATCTCAGTTCTATACTGAGTGCTCCTTTTTAGTAATGATCTAATTCACCAGTGGTAGTTCAGCATATCTTTAATTTCAAATACTATTCCTCTAGTGAGGAGACCCCAGGAAGAAAGATTGCCATGACCAACACTATCACTACTCACTGGCTAGCCAGACAAAAAGCATTTCTGCCTAAATTGGAAGCTTCCTCCTCTCCTGAAGACTCATGTTTCCCAACCCCTGAGCCTGTAAGTTCAAGTCCATTGCCTGAAGCTGGAAACTTTCACTTTTTAGTACATACAGCACAATTAAATTCAGCCTCTGATCATACCTCATATCCCCATGGGTCTGGTAATAGGTTTGAAGCACATATTAGCCCACTGTTCTTAGCTGCTACTGAAATCAGAGTCTGTCAAATACCTGGAAAGAGAGTTTGGATTCACAGGAAAGGTATTTCCTTTGTAGGCTCCTGTACACATAGCATCCAAGGGGTTAACAAGGGAGCTACTTTGAAAACGGAGGCAGAAGGTCATTGGCGGCAAGAGCAAAGGCTTCTAAAGCCTGCCATCAAGAGTCTTTCACCCTGCATTTCCCACCCAGGGGATTGTAAACATTGGCAGGCAGCCATGGAGTCCTACAAAACCGCTCTGTACTTGCAGCATATACGTTTATACTTTTGAAAGGAGACTGAAACACAGCGAGTTATTCTGCATGTCCAGAGAGATCCTGTTCAAATGAAGCGGGGAGGGACAGTGAACCAGCTCTTATTCTGGAACTTGAAAACATAGTGATATTCTTGTTTAGTGGTACTTCACTTCACATATAACATAGCTGCTGTTCTCAAGCAAACTTTCTCCACTCAGTGGAATGTGTAGAATGCTGTCACTTAATCACAACACGGAAGAGCTCTTTTATCTGCCATTTGTTAGTAACCAGCATTATTGTTCTTATCTCTCTGTCCTTTAGTTTGATCCAGTGCCCTCAGACATGAGTACTAGTAACATGAAAGTCAAATTCCAAAGGGGTAGCCGTGTTAGTCTATTGTAGAAAGACAACAGAGTCTTGCGGCACTTTTAAAGACTAACAGATTTATTAATCACATGAGCTTTCATGGGAGAAAATCCCACTTCGTCAGACGCTTTGAAGATAGGAAAGTTACCTATCTTCAAAGCGTCTGACGAAGTGGGATTTTCTCCCACGAAAGCTCATGCGATTAATAAATCTGTTAGTCTTTAAAAGTGCCACAAGTAACATGAAAGTCCTTATTACCTTGAAAATTGTTCATACAGTTTTTAAATTAGTATCCCTTAAAGGTGCTTGTTGTAGGTTTTGAGTAAGATGCCTTTACCTACAAAACACCACTGTAAAAAAAGGTATCTTCATAGGTAGGGCGTAAAAGTGTAAGCATATGAATTGAATTCTTCCGATGTTAAACTCTTGGCTGATCCGGACCAACAGACTACGGTAATAGAGTATATTAGCCACAATTAATTTCTGAAGGGATCTGATTTCATGAAAAAAGTAATAAATACAATACAATAAAAAGTAATAAAAAAGTAATAAATACAAACTTTAAAGCTACACTGAGAAATAGCTATGGCCAAAAAATCTGACCTACCTTAAAATGATTATATTCTGCTAAATCTTCAGATTCTAAATATCAACTTAGAGAATTTTCTGTTATTTACAGTTGTTTTATATTAGATATTTTAAAAATCTTACATTTTTTGTGACTTGGATAGTACCACACCAAGAGAACAGGGGAGAGAGATTGTCAGTTTCTCCACATAACATATATAGCACAAAGCTCCTGCCAGAAAGCTTCAACCTACTTCTACGGTAAATGTCCCTCCTCTGGAGATGAGGGGATAGTTCAGTCTCAATATCTTTCAAATCCTTGACTTCTCTGTTGACACTGAGCATGGATGCTAGCTTGTTCCAAAAATGATGGTTTTGGGGGGCTGCTTCCACTCATACTCTAAGGACTGGAATGAAACTACCAATTCGTTTCCTATAATTTGCACTGTGTATATATTTAGGTTTATAAATAACATCTTTATATAAACACATTTTTGTTGTTTGTTATTCACTTTATGTGAAACTAATATATTTGATTGTATTATTTGGAAGAAAAAAGATATTTCAGGAAGTTTTATTTCCTTAATGTAAGTGTAAGTTCTGCTGTTTTACTGCCACATCTCCAGCAATCATCATTCATGTATATACTCCCCTTTGTTATGCAGTACTATGTCCATTAGGTTTTAATTAGGATCTGCTGGATTTAACTTCAGCTTTACAGTGTTTATAGTCCTGCTCCGTGATTTATGTTGCTATAGTAGTTTCAAGAGCTTGATACACTTCCCCTGGCTCAGAAATGAGGGAGTGGAAATTTGCACCCTTCTACCGCCGTGATGGCAGCTGCATCCTAGAGAGCTGCAGCTGCTAAGAGGGCTGCCAACTCTGTAACACCTAGTCCCCTTTGGGGTGTTGTAGTATGGCACGGTTAACTTTCCAGCTATTGCTCCATAAGAGCTCAGAATATGCTGAATCTGTCCTTCCTCACACTGGCTTGACAATTCCCCCTACCCAGCCAGCATTGCTTGCTTTGGAGTCTGTGCTGACTTCTTCCATACCTCTGAGTAACCTCAGCCCCACTGTGACATCCCTTTTAGGCAGACATTCTACCACCAGGAGCACACACCTGAGGGCTTGCCTACACGAGCACCGTATTGCGCATTAAAAAACATTACCGCGCGTTAACAAGCAAACTGTACATACGTGAAACGTTGTTGCTGCGCACTAACCGACTTGTTGATGCGCATTCCAACAACCACTCCGACGAGAGTGGTAACAGCTGTTGCGGATCATCTGTTGCGCGTTTGAGCTCGTGTGTACCCTTACCCCGCACTGATTGGCCTCCGGAAATGTCCCAGAGTGCCAATCAAGGCCACTCTGGGACATCGGAGCTGTCATATGTCAATTTCACTGCTCTAGCTGAGCAGTGAAATTGACATATGGGCTCCGGGAGTCAGCTGAAGCCTCGGCGCTTTAAACCGGGGCTCCAGCTGATTGCCGCCCCAGCTGGGGGATCGGGTGGCGGCAGAAGCTCCTGCCGCCACCCGAACCCCTGGACTGTGCTGGGGGGCTGGCTCCGATTCGAGCCGGCCCCCCAGCACAAGACCCGGGATCCAGGTCTCAGCAGGAGCCGCCGCGCTTAAAGCGCGGGGGCTCCAGCTGAGAGCGGAGCCCAGCTGGGGGATCGGGTGGCGGC
>ML685951.1:3247454-3286346 GCA_007922175.1 Pelusios castaneus
CCCGGAGCCCGGGAGCTGTGCTGGGGTTCGGGTGACAGCGGGGACTGGCAATGCAGCCCCCCCTGCCACCGGAAGCCCTGCAGCTGGGCTAGGGGGCTGGCTGTGGGCAGTGCATGGTGGGACAGGTGCCCACCATGCACTGCTCTTCTTTCACAAAGGAGCATTCCAAGGGTGAATGCTCCTTTGCGAAACAAAGAGCACGTGTGTACACGAGAAAGCGCAATGCTTATTGCGCTTTACTTGTCCCGCAATAACTTATTGCGGGACAAGTATTCTCGTGTAGACATAGCCTGAGTTACCATTACCAAGAAGCTGATGGAACCTGAGAGTGACTGGAGTTTGAAGTGGTGACAAAAAGGGATTTATAAATGACTGTGACTGAAAATTTACCTTTCACTGATCCATCATTCTATAAATGAAAGATATGTCATGTTTCTTCTGTATATTAATCCACTTCAGGTGTCTATTCTATCTGGATGAATAGCTTAATTATAGACACATCAGTGGTTAGATTTTCAGTTTAGAATTCAGAAACATTTTGCCTGAAGATTTCATATTAGTTAAGCATGCAGTTGGGAGCACATATGCATTAGTTAGGAATGCACTTTGGTGCACCCCAACCATGATGTTGAGTACAGATCAGGTAAAAGCACACTTAAGTACATAATTAGGCACATTTAAGTGCACAGTGAGTCAGTTTGTACACACACTCCCTTTAATTTTACCTGTATATTATACACCTAGTTGCATTCCTAAATTTGAAATTCTGGCCCTTTATCATCAAATAACTATTGTACGTAAATTAATATTTGTATATCTTTCTTGTTAAAAGCCCTTAGTCATTATTGCTAAACACAGGCTTATTTCATAAATATGTATCTTAATTAAAATAATAGCTAAAAGCATACCTCTTGGGTAATATTTGATCCAGTTTTTTCCTTTTATTTAGAATACCAAGCTGTAATCTCTTGCTTTGATGAAAAGGACATAGGTTCATCAGTTTTCTAACAAAAATGTGAATACAGTATACATTTTTCATTTTCACAGTTAGGTGCTGGCCCACAGCCAGTCTATGAGAGTCTTTACATTTGACATAAGTTTTTTCTAGATTGTTTCTTTTTTAAAATAAATGTTTTTACAAGCCAAATTCTGATGTTTATATTTCATCTAAGCCTATTTTTCTTTCACCTTAAGGATCTTAAAGGTCCTTTTTGAAATATTTCTTTCTGTTAGAATTCTCTTGGCCTTTGAAACAGAAACTTTGCTACCCCAGCTTTTCTACTGCATGGGTTAAAATAACTGGCTTTGTTTGAAAGGAAGTTCCAGCCAGTTAGGATGTATTGCAAGTGATTAGAAACTTTTTTGCAAGTCTGAAAAGTTCAACTTTTTTTTTTTAAATTCTGCAATTTTTTTTCTGAACTCCTCCTCTCTCTCTCTCTCTCTCTCTCTCTCTAACCAGCTCTGTGGTTCATTGTTGCCATGGTTGTATGAAAACTAAGCAGGGGGAGGATTGTGACAAATTTTGTGAATTTCCCACTTCGCCCCTTATTTTTCAGACTCTACTACTTGCTGCCATTGCCTATGTATTGCCTGGCATCAACCAGGGAGCCCATAGCAAGGCCTCTAGCCCAAAAAGAGCTGCGTGGCATGAGGCCATTATGCCTTTGACTGTATGTTTCTCTGTACACAGTTTGTTACTGTTAGAGACTATCAAAGTAGTAGTGGGAAGCAAGGCAGATGTGGTCTATAATAGCCTTATGTTTTTTTCCTTAGGTTTTAAGAACCTGTATAGTACACAGCACTGCAAGAAATTTGAAGAGTTTTCTTTATTAACTAGAGCAGTGGTGGCGAACCTATGGCACGCGTGCCAGAGGTGGCACTCGGTGCCCTCTCTGGTGGCACGCACGCCCAGGGTTCAACAACTTATGGCAGTTGTTTTTTCTAACTAAAACCTCAGTATTGGCACTTTGCGATAAATAAGTGGGTTTTGGGTTGCAGTTTGGGCACTCGGTCTCTAAAAGGTTCGCCATCACTGAACTAGAGTGTGGGGTTTCTGGTAGTGACAGGAGTCAGGGGTCATTACAAAGCAAAAATAGCCTCCATTCTGGCTGGGATCGACTCATAGCAAGATCAGAGTGGGTGGGACCGAAAGGTCACTTTAATATTCCCTTGATCTTGGGGCTGGTCACAATCTGGTCCCTGCTGCCTAAGAGCTACTAATGGCTCCAACGGTGTTCCAGAGCAGCACAAAGCAGCTGGAACAGGGCTCAGAGCTGGTGGCTGTCTTTTAAAATCAAGGCCCAGGGGGGCCTGCAGCTGCCCTCCCTTGTGGAGCCCCCATGGCCTCCCTCCCATTCTGGGGGGAGGGGTCAAGCTCTGGGGCCCTAGCTGGCACTGCAGAGAGGTTCGGGGTGGGGGTCATGACCAGCGCTGCCATGGGTTGATGCTGCTGTGGGGAGCGGGGGTATCGGGGGGCCCGCATTGCTGCAGGGTAGCCATCATGGGGGGAGGAGTTCCGGGCCGCGCTGCTGCGCAGCAGGTTGCTGCTGGAGGGTGAGGAGGAGTCCAGAAGCTGCGGTACTCCGTCCCTACCCCACTCTGGCTGGTGAGCAGACCAGCCAGCCCAGGGGCTGGACAGGCAGGCTGCAGGCGAGCAGCAACTCAACACTCAGGCTGGCTGGGCTGGATTTTGAGGGGGGGAGGGGGCCACAGGAGCCCCCTTTAGGTCGGGACTGGGACTGCAGCCCCTATAGCCCCTGCCTTAATCTGGCCCTGGCCAGATCCTCAGCTGGAGTAAAGTTGTGATTGCTTTCAATGGAGCCATGTAAATTTATTCCATCTGAGGTCTGGACCAGTTCACGTATTCCAAGATGTTGTTTCAAGCTACTACCTTTCCTTTCTATCAAATATTCTTTCTTACAACCCTTATTTGTTTAAGGTAAGAGACTTAAGGTGCTTGTTTCCTTATACACTTGTGGTTTTTTCACTTGTGTGGTTAGTTACTGGAGTTTTTTCTCCCACCCATGTAATTAACTTGGTTATTGGGTCTTGGGCCTAGTATTAGTGTCTCAGTTTTAGGTAAGATTTTGATAGTGTACATGTGGCTTAGTTTCTTTAAAAAGAGAAATAAATGATGACTGTTATCAGTGTAAAGGACATCTCTGTCAATGTGATTATTTATCTCAGTGCTAATACACTGCTACATCACGGTGGAGAGGCTAACTCCCTTGCTAAGGTTATTCACCCTTTCAGTTCTCATTTAATATGGAAAATCAGTGAGAATAGTGTCGGCTTCCATGGCTTTTTGATTTGGCATTATTGCCATATCTCCTATCGTAGATGTTGTTCCAAGATCTTTATTTTTGTTTAACATAGGCCACTATGCAAGTGAAGTTTCATTCAGTGACTCAAACAGAGGAGCTAGGCACGATCCGTATAGAATTCAAAAGAATTCTTTGAAATGTGCTAAAGACATTTCCTTGTATTAGTTTTAAGGTGAGCACTGAATTCTAATGAATGGGTAAATCATTACCTCATCTTTAGAGTTAGTTTTCTTTTCTAGTAGCAGTTACAGACAACTGCCTAATCCACAGAAGACTTTTGAGGTGAAAGCCACTATGTTTAGGTGAAGTTGGCTTCCGTTTGTATTCAAACACACACACATGCACTAACAATGGATGTACCTAGAAATACTCTGCATCAACATCAGTATACTAGGTAACATGATTCTTCCTAGAAATAAAACACAAAATTCTGATTAATTTTGTGTGTAAACCATGAATGTCTATTTTATCCTCAGTTTATCTTTCAGTAGTTATTGATATTTGTTTCTTTATTTCCAAGGCACAAATATCTTAACATCAAAAACAAGAGAACATTTTGAAATAGCAACCTTATAATGAGGGGTATGTGTGGTCTGGAATTATTTCTTTTTTTATTTAGGTGATTTTTTCTTGCTGATTTGACCAATAAAATAAGAAATATGTAATAATAATAACAATCCTGTCTCACTTCACAAAATCAGTTAATTAAACAAATATACAAACATGATACACAAGTCAAAATATCATTGAAATAACTGCCTATTATTTGGCCTATTACTTGCCTGTTACTTGGCCTATTACTTGGAGAATGAATTAAACAAGCCTAAATGTTTATCCAATACTAGCATAAAACCTGGGAACTCCAGAATATGTTGTGCAGAGAATATTATCTGTCATTTTAAGTACATTATGGATAGCATATTATAATGATGTGTACTTAAGGGATTCATAGATTCCAAGTCCGGAAGGGATCATTGTAATCATCTAGTGAGTCTGACCAACTGTATAACACAGGTCTTAGAACTTCCCTAAAATAATTCCAAAAGCATATCTTTTAGCAAAACATCCAGTCGTGATTTGAAAATTGTCAATGGCAGAGAATCTGCAATACTTGGTAAATTGTTCCAATGGCTAATTATCCTCACTGTCAAAAATGTATTCCCTGTTTAAATTTGTATAGCTTCAACGTCTAACCACTGGATCATGTTATATCTTTCTCAACTAGATTTAAGGGTCCATTATTAAATCTTTATTTCTCATATAGCTATACCCCTTAACCTTCTCTTTGCCTGGCCCAATAGATTGAACTGCTTAGGTATGTCTACATTGGCAATTAAGGTTGACTTAAGTAGCCTTAAGTCTTTAAGTCGACTTACTGAAAGTTTAAGTCAACTTAGTAAGAACTGCCGGTTAGGTCGACCTAACCCTTAAGTCGACTCCTTAGGTCAACTTAAGCATAGTGTGGACATGGATTAACCCTTAAGTCGACTTTATTGAGTCGACTTAAGGGCAGTTAGGTCGACTTACTAAGTCCCCAATCAGGGTTAAGTCAACTTTGTTAAGTCAACTTAATAAGGTTGACTCTAAGTCGACTTAAAGTCAACCTTATTAAGTCGACTTAACAAAGTCGACCTAACTTTTTCTAGTGTAGACATAGCCTTTGAGACTATGATTTTAAGGCATATTTTCTAATTATTTAATCGGTTTCATGGCTCTTCTCTGAACCGTCTCCAGTTTGTCAGCATCCAGAACTGTACATAATATCCAATTAGCAGTCACATCAGTGTCAAATACAGAGGTAAAATAACCTCTCTACTCCTCCTTGAGATTCCCCTATTTATTGCACCCAGGAACTCATTAACCCTTTTGGCCACAGCATCACGTTGGGAGATCTGGTTCAGCTATCAACCACAACCCCGTAATCCAGGGCTCGACAAAATTGGGTCCCAGCTAGGCACCAGCAATTTTATTTTTAGTCGCTAGAGGGCACTGCTCCCCTGCATTTCCGCAGAGAAGCTAGGCGCCAGGCTACAAACCCTGGTTGCCATGGCAACCTGGCACCTGGGTTTTGTCGAGCCCTGCCCTAATCTTTTTCAGAGTCACTGCTCCCCAGGATAGAATCACCTTATTGTGTAAGTACAGCCTATATTCTTTGTTCCTAGATGTATACATTTAGCTGTATTAAAACACAAACTTTACATTTGCTGTGAATCAGTGACCTGTCCTCTTGATTGTTTATCACTCCACCAATTTTTCTGTCATCTGCAAACTTTTATCAGTGATAATTTTATATTTACTTTGAGGTCATTGATAAAAATATTAAATAGTATAAAGCAAAAATGCAGGATCACAGTGAAAATACTCCTTTTCAATGGTGATTCCCTGTTTTCAATAATATTTTGAGACTTATGAGTTATCAAATTTTGTGTTGTGCAGTAAGTAGCAAGTCAAACACCTTAGCAAAGTCTAAGTATATTACAGCAACATTATCATCTTTAACAACCAAACTTGTAAGTGTATCATGTTTGATGGGATTTATTTTCCATAAACTCATGCTGAATTACATTAATTATATTAATCTCAAATTCTTCATTAATCAAATAATATTAATCAAGAGATTAGATTAGACAGACTCCCAGACAAGAGAGCTTCCTTTTTCTTCATAAAACTAGAATACTCAATAAAAGTTTGGCAGAAGATGGGAAGAAAGTATAGAGAAAGCACTGAGTGGATAAAGACTGTTTATTTCCCTTCCATACTGCAGGTGCTGACACATAAACAGATTAATTCCTGTTTTTTAAATAATTCCTTAATACCACATTGTTATCAAATTAGGTTATACTGTGTTGTCAGAGCACGCAGGCATTTTAAAGCTTGTTTAGTTAGGAAATCACATCCCTCCTCTTTGTTTGTCTCAGTGAAGATTCAGCAGAGCCATCCTAAAAGGCAAGAAACATCTGCATAATGCAGACAGGATAGTTAAGACTGAAGCCAGGTTCTATGTCAAGCCTTATTTTTAGCACCCTATAATGCGGTCTAGTAAAATTGATTTGTCCTGAAAATTGTCATAGTTACTCATAAAACTGAGGAGATATTTTCTGCAAAGTTTGAAGAAAAGTGGTTAAGCTGTTTTTGAGTTACAAGTCATTAAAAATCATTCAGAAAATAAAACCACTCAGTAGGCGATCGATTGTAAAGTTTCAACCAATATTCCACTATAAGTTCTATTGAACAGTTGGGAATAACTCTGGAGATGTGTTTTAGTTATTGTGGGACACCATGAAGCCAGCTCTGAGAGGACTATATAATCTCACTCTTTATACAGAAAAAAATAGAGCTCCAAGATGTCTCCACCCAGAGATAATATGGAAATCCTATCAGCAAGAACTGAGCTATATAATTTAGTCCTAAAGCCATATTAGATATCCTGTGTGTCTATAAAAGGTATTTTATAGGTTGTCTTACACGAAACAGAAATGGTTGAATCGAGAAATGAGCCAGAATGCCTAATAGCAAGTTAATTTAAAAAAAAGAAACACGTGTATTAAAAACATTCCACAATCACAAGAACAGAAGTCACAGAAAAAGAATTTTGCTTGTATTAACTGAAATTGTTTATGAATTAAATTAGCCCTGAATGGACCTGTAAAACAGGTGATAATTGTGTAAAAACGTCAGCTTCCGTAAAGTTTCAGAGAAACGCGAGAAGACACTTAATGTTTCATTTGTACAAGTTTATATCAGCTATGTTATTGAGCTTTGTTTGTATGTTTATACCAGCTGTGTCTATACAGTCTATGTCTGTGCCGCCTGATTGATTCACCAGGATCAATTTGAGCAGAAGTGAAGTCCTGCTAAATTGACATGGAAATTGATGCTGCTAATCCACGCCGCCAAGAAGAGTAACACTGCATTGACAGGAGAGCATTTCCTGTTGGCGCAGCGAAGTGAGGACGCCGCAGTAAAAATTAGGAAGTCATCGAGAGATTTGCAAGCTATATAGATTATCTTGTTTATCTCCCATTGACTGCTGCTGAATTTCACAGCCCAGTGTAGATGTGATCTTAGAGACATAACTACATAAGACTGGCCATACTGGGTCAGACCAAATGGTTCCTCTAATCCGGTATCCTGTCTTCCAAACATGTCCAATGTCAGGTATTTCAGAGGCAATGAACAGAACAGGCAATGATTGAATGATCCATCTCCTGTTGTCTACTCCCAGCTTCTGGCAAACAAAGGCTAGGGACACTCAGAGCATGGTGTTGCATCCTTGCTAGTTTTTGAGCCATTCAAATTCTTTTTTGTCCTTCCTAATTATACTGTAATTGATCCTTTTATCTATTTAGAGATGCTGAGGGGAAAAAATGTAATTATCCCTTCACCTCAGTGAAGCAAAAATTATAGTTAAGGGATATCAAAGACCCATATACGCGTTTTTCAAATTATTCAATTTCTTTCATAAATTCATGTAAAATTTTAATCAAGGTACTGGCTTTTATCTTTGATTCAGTATCATTCAATGTTAGCAACCCATATCAGACAAGATCCATCTCTATCACAGTTTCATCTAGTGTCAGTAACAATTCCAGGAATATTGTGTCATTAAAAGGCCTCTGACAACTCATAGTGGGCCTCTGCTGCAAGTAATCCAAAATTTTGGATTCAGCAATAACTTTGTAAACTACATTATCCATGTACTTCCAGCAAACAGGTATTCTTACATCTTTACCTTTTAGATTAGGGTGAGACATTTTTCACTGATATTCCTTTTACCTCTTATTTTTTTCCACGATAATCAGACATCCTGGCAGATGTTGTTAGGTAGGGAAAAGAAATTACAGGAATCAGGGTTAATTAAATTTACCATGAAGTTTCTCTTCATGGAGATGATTTTCACGCTATATTTCATACCATTCATTTCATACCTGTGGTACCTTAGCTCTGTAGAAAGTTTTAGTTCTTGCTTAGGACAGAAGATTAATTTCTCAAATACTTAAGGACTTTTTTATGGGAATCAAATTTTAACATTGCTTTTCCATTTTGTGTTGTGTCCCACATTATTAAAAAATGAATAAGCTTGCCCATAGATCTCAAAAAAGTTTGCTTTATATGTAGGATGAATTCTGATTACCAAAATGCAAAACTGTTATGTGGCTGATAGATCCTTATTAAAAATGAATCTGCTACCACACCTCAGGCACTCTCTGTAAACGTTCCCCCCTCATGCTTGATCCAAAGCCCATTGAAGTAATTGCAAAGACACCCATTGTCTTCATCTAGGACTGATTCAAAGCCCTTTGAGGTTAATTTTTATCAAAAAATGAAATTATTAGTTTATATTTTAATATGCTTAGTTGAACAAATCACCAGAATAGCCTTGACCTCTACAGATGAGTAAGCACAAATACAGCCATAATTTTCACAATGTGAAGCAATACTTCTGAGTTTACCAATAAGAAGTTTTTAAAAAATGCCTCTAAGTCTCAGTAGGAAGGCATCACACATTTCCCTTACAAATGTGATAGCCAATGAGCTCAGCATTCCAAGGCAAACCAGTATTCACATCAGGAAATGTCCAGGGAATAAAGTACCCACTTACTGTCCTATGCAGCTACCTGTCTCATAGATCACAGAAAGGTGAGGCGAGTAACTTCTGCACAGCTGCTAATCTGGGCAAGAAATGGGCAGGGTTGGGATAGGTGGAGTCTTGGATCCTCCTACTTGCTCCCCACTCCCCAACATGCCCTTCATTACAGCTGAGCCATTGTAGACACGGGCTATAGCAGTGGCATAGAATTCCTCATCTATGACCTGTGAGTCACAATCTGGTCCCTATTCTGCTCTTGGGGCAACATAATTATGTGCTGCTATTACCTTTGGGCTTATCACAAAACCAAAATATAGCTTTTATTTGTATGTTACTCAATCCCTTTACCTCACCCTTTGTTTGTCTTTGTCGTTTTATTCAACCTGGAGACGGTATCTTCATCTGTGGTTATAAAAAGCCTAGCATTGTGTAGACGCTTTTGAAATCTGAACAGTTAACCTAAGGTGAAATTGACCCCCTGTGACTTAAATGGGATTTAAGTGGGATAGAAATGGTGCATAAGTTTTGTGTTGCCCTCTCAATTTCACCCCTAGTAAGCAGATACTTCTCCATAACTTTGTTTTCTGCCAGATATAAATGACCAAAAGTGGATGAGATTGAAATTACTGATGCCAGATTGTCCTAGAGTCTTTCAATACATTAAAATTAACAATTTTTTGTTTCACAAAAGGTTGTATTCCTCCCTGCCCTTTCCTTCAAAGCTCTGCCTCTGCATCTGTCCTAGCTTTTCTTCACCTATACTTTCACAGGATACATTTCCTTCCTCTTTCAGGAGTTAGAACCATATGCCACTTTTGGTAGAATTTTCCACGTTAATTTTTTCTATACTATCATCAGGAAGCTTTTTCATTTAGAGATACTGCCTGGACTATTTGATATTTGACCTAAAAGAGTCAGTGATCTGTAGGCCCTGTAATCAGCATTAGACCCTGCTTGTCTGATGTGTAGGGACCTTAATTATGAATTGGTATGGTAGGGAAAGCATTTCTTCTAGGTCCCAAACTAAAAAATACTCTCAGCCTCTTTGTTGTGGGATCAATTGATAAAGTATTAATTTTATGCTCTAATCCACCTCAACAGCCACTTGATTAGAAAGTAAAGGGTAGCTGGACAGGATAGTACAGCAGCCTTTTGGCATGGGAAGGTTTAAATGCATCAAAAAGACGGGGAGAAGACTGGGTGAAATTATGGAAGGTGGGTAGGGGGTTGTCACGTTAGAAAAAGTGGGGGAGCTAAGAGTAAGTGGAAACATAAGAAAGGCCATATGGTCCGTAGCCCAATATCCTGTCTTCCAACATTGGCCAGTGCCATGTGCTTCAGAAGAAATGAAGAGAACAGGTAATCATCAAGTGATCCATCCTCTCTTACTCATCTTCAGCATCTGGCAAAGGGAGGCTAGAGACACTTCAGAGCATGATTTTGCATACCTGGCTATCTTGGTTAATAACCACTGGTGGACCTATCCTACATGAACTTATCTAGCTCTTTTTTGAACCCTGTTATAGTCTTGGTCTTCATACCATCCTCTGGCAAAGAGTTCCACAAGTTGAGTGTGCATTGTGTGAAGAAATATTTCCTTTTGTTTGTTTTAAACCTGCTGCCTGTTAATTTCATTTGCTGACTCCCCGTTCTTGTGTTATGAGGAGTAAATAACACTTCCTTATTAACTTTGTCCACACTAGTCATTGTTTTATAGATCTCGATCATATCCTCTGTTAGTCGTCTCTTTTCCAAGCTGAAAAATCTCAGTCTTTGTAAGCAATCCTCACATGGAAGCTATTCCATACAGGACCAGATCAACACAGGGGCTATAGGAACTGAAGCCCCAGGCCTCGGGCTCCAGCACCTAAGGCCCCTGCATGATTTGGCCACGATCCCTCCTCCCTCCAGTGCCGCCCAAACCCCACTGGTGCTCAGGGGTGGGCTTGGTTCCACAGTCCTCTTGCCCTACTCCTGGACTGGCTGTTCTGCGCCTGGGGATGGGGCGGGTCAGAACGTGTTCACTCTGCTCTGGGGGCCAGGGCTGGCTGACGTGTGGTGCAGCCTCCCGATGGCCTTGGAGAGCTGCACCGCACAGCTGGCCCCGCCTCTCAGGCAGACCAGCCAAACCGGAGCTGGGGCAGGAGCACTGTGGAGAGCAGCCTCTGGTCTTAGAGCCACTCCAGTACCGTCCTGCCCACAGGCTGCCATGGTGGGGGACCAGGGCCCCAGATGGCAGGGGAGGCCACAGTGGTGGTGGGCTGGGCCCCCAGGCCAGGAGGAGGGGCACAGTGGTGGGCAGTCCGAAGCCCCTTAATCTGGCCCTGGGTCCATATTCCTAATAAGTTTTTGTTGCCTTTTTCTGTACCTTTTCCCATTCCAATATGTCTTTTTTGAGATGGGGTGACTAGATCTGCACACATACCATGGATTTATGAAGAGGCAAGATGATATTTTCTGTCTTAAGTGGCAAGGTTTGACGGAGTATTAGCCTGGAAATCAGTGTGGCTGTGGCAAAGGTGTGTTGGGCAGAAGCAGGAAAGAGACTAGCATATCGAAGGAAGGCAGAGCCAATGGAGCGAAAGGGGAAGGTGATATTGTGAACTGGAAAGAACCAGGAAGGTTCTAAGGTTGGAGCGCAAGAAGCCAGACAGACTAGGAAGGAGGAGAGACTGCTGAGGAAAGCATCTTGTTAGATCAGGGGACTGAAGTCCAACAGAATCACTAAATTCCTTTGCTACAGTAGTGGCCCCAGTACTCCACTTCAGTGGTATCAGGTTTAAAGGGTAAGTATTGTTTGAGCAACACATAAAAATGCAGATGCGTGCTTTTTGAATGCTAAAAGTGTTACTTTATCACACTGCAGTGCTGAAGTTCTCTCTTTCTCTGTGATAGGGCCCTCCTCACTGATTATGTGGCTTACCTAAAGACTAAGAACCAGCAGTGTTAAGAGGAAGCAGTGAGCTAGTTCTTCAGCTCACCATATCCTGTGTTCCGAATAATTTTCATTTCTACTTATCTGTAAATGTTAATGGAATGTCCACAAATATTTGCTTGGTTTCTATGGTGAGAGAGAGTGTGTGAAATTCAGTGTCAAAACCAAACTGCATCATACTGTCTTTTTAAAAAGAGGATCCCTAGCATGCTAGGAGTTATCTGTGGTTATTACCAATGTGCAAGTTGACATTTGATAAATGACAATCATTGTGTGATTCACATCTTGAAATTCAGACATGCACATTGCAAACCCTAAAATGACGCTGGCACTTTTGTATCTAGATGGTAAAGATCAGTTTATCAAAATGCAGTCCAGCGCAAACAAGTTCCCCTCTCAGTATGAAGTAATCAGATATTTGTCAGAAATGAATTTGCCTGCTTTTTTTTTTTTTTACAGTGTATCATTGTTTAAATTTCCGAATTATTAAGAGCCAGATGCTCTCTGTCTCTAGGTAGATAGATATACAGGCAGATACACATGCATGTGCTCATGTGAGGGTGCAGCACAGAGGGGATCAAAGTTTCAGGGAAGTGGGCCAGGCACAGATCATGTGACAGTAGCAGTTCTCATGCTGCATGCTTTCCCAGTCCTCTGTAAAGAGCAGCATCCCCTTTAAGTGTACAATTCACATTGGGTCTCTGCTACAAACTGAGGTGTGTGGCCAGCGGGAAGGGAGCAGCTGCTGTATGTGGCATGCTTCCCTGGGAAAGGAACTACAGTTCTGGAGTAAATTGTCACGGAGGTTAGTGCTGGCCTGACCAGCATTCAGTTCTTTACTCTGCCTTAGAGTAGAGCTCACAGTCACACTGCGGGAGCCATTGTAATTTTGGAATGGGAAACAGCCAGTTCTTCAAGTGCTGGTTCTTATATGTATTCTACGGTGTTGATACACATACACTCCATCCACCTCAGACCAGAGAATTCTAGCAGGTAGTTTCCATTGATTCATACCTGCAGCCTGCTCTCCTCATGTTCCATGCTAAGGTCATTAGGGGTGCAGTACAGGCTGACACCTTTCTGGTTCTGTTTTACCGCCGTGTGGCCTGAGAAGAGTTCCAAATCCTCTTAGAAGAGGTCCAGGACTCCAACATAAGCTACTGGACATCCTACAGGCGCTAACAAGGGCTCCTAAATCAATACAGTCATACTGAAGCCAGAAAGAAGTGTGTGGCACATGCCCAGCATCTGCCTCTACTCCTCTGAGGGCAAAAAAGCAGTTTTTTGTCCCACCGTAAACCCCGGGTCTCCCAAGCAGCCATGGAAAGGTCCAAATAATACCACCAAAGGGCAGGCCCACTGACAGCAATTCAAGGCCCCAGGACAAAACAGTCAATGGCCTTCCTAGAAAGGGATGGCTGAGGTCCAACCAGGCTTCCACTGGAAGTTTATACTTATTTATGATGTGCCATCCATGTTCCCAGGCAGCTGAGAAGACAATGTCTGCTACTCAACTTCCTGAGTCCCTTGGACTCCCCAGGGAGATTACTGGTGAACACAGGAAGTTGAGTAGCAGATGCCACTTCCTCATCTGCACAGGAACCTACATGGCACATAATAAATAAGCTAGGCTCAGTGGAGGGACGGGGAACTGGGAGAAGGGGGTGTAGAGGAAAGATTACATATCTATCCTCCCATCCTCCTGGGTCTTTTTAAATTGCCCGGCCCTTGGGCAAGTGCCTCCCTCCCCCATGCCCTATCAACAGGCCTGCCCAATGGTCGCCCCAATGGATAAAGAGCCCAAGAGTTCAGACCTTATGGAAGAAAAGACTTTGATGCCACCCATCTCTAATTTAGAATTTCCAACTTCTGGGCCTTCCTGGCAAAATAGGATATTTTTGAATTTTTTTAAGTTCATGTACTTCTCGAGACAATATACCCCCAGAAGATAGGGCTCAAGTTCAAGATCTTTTTAAAGAGGACAAATTAGTGGCAAGACCCTCATTACAAGCTTCAGTCAATGCTGCCAATACTGAGTCAAGATCCATGGTGACTGCTAAACTGATGTGCCAGGAATCTGAGGCTAGATCTACACTAAAAATTAGCCCACCCCAGCTGTCTCCCTCAGAAGTGTAAAAAATCCACACCCCTGAGCAACGTAGTTAAGCCAATCTAACCCCTGGTGTAGACAGCATAGATTGACAAAAGAATTCTGTCAACATAGCTACCACTTCTCGGGGAAGTGGATTACTTATGCTGATGGAAAAACTTCTCTCATCAGCATAGGAGTGTCTATATTGAAGCTCTATAACAACACAAGCGTAGACAAGCCTGTAGCTACTCTTTCCAAGGTTCCCCAGGGGAGATGCAGAACACTGTGCAGGACTTATCCTTTGATTAAATCAGTCTTTTCTACCAGAAAACAAACAAGTCTTTGCAATCACTAAAAGACTCAAGGGCAACCCTCTCCTCTCTTGGGATACATATGCTAGCTTCCAAAGAGGAAGTACCATAAGTAGCCTAATGAGATAAAGGCTTTACCTCAACCTTTCCACCACCAGCACCTTTAGGAGCCACCTGGCAAACAGCAGAGTGTGCAAAACTCAAGATACGCTGCCCCATCTACCTCTGCTGCAGCTCTGACCAAATGCTACTTTTGACAGAACACTTGTGAGCTGAGAACCAATATTGAAAGCATCTCTTCTTGATTCCAAGATCCGCTTTGGTAGATGCCTAACAAAATTTTCCCAACACAGGAGGGCAATGACCGTAGGCAAAAGGGTGCTGTATATTATCCATTCAGGGTATACCAGTAAGTGTCTCTCCTCACCCCTTCCAAAATTCCAATCCCCCTTCGCCATCAGGGATTGGTCTCAGTGGCACAATCCCTCTTCCATTGGGGAACAAGAGCAGGTGCCTTTTCAATATCCAGAAAAAAAAGTTTTATTATAAATATTTTGTAGTCCCCAGGGTGTGGAGACCAATCCTCAACCTGCTGTGACTCAACATCTTTATTCACAAGATAAAATTCTGTATGGTTACATTGACATCAATATTATCATCCCCAGAAAAAGACATATGCTTCACAGCTCTCAATATAAAAGATGCATACTTTCATGTTAATATTCATTCTTCCCACAGAAGATTCCTCTGATCAGTGGTGGGTCCTGACACTGTCAAACCCATTCGATCTAGCAGCTGTACCCAGGGTCTTCACTAAAGCGTTGTCTGTACTAGCAGTATATCTTCATCTTCCATATCTTGTCAACTGGATTCTTACAGTCATAACATGTCCAAAAGTCATACCATCAATCTCATCACTGCTCAGTCTCCTAGCTTCCCTGGGAATCTCTCTAAACATGGAAAAGTCTACTCTGACTCCAACCCAGACCATAGATTTCATAGGAGCAACCTTAGACTTCTCCTAGATAAAGGTTTATCTCCCTATGGGACACTGATAGATCAGGTTATACACAACCTTCGGACATCCACCTGGATTTCCCTTATTCTCTTGGGTCACATGTCATGTAATGACAATCCCCATCAAAATATGGGCCTCTTGGATCTAGTGAAAAGATCCTGCAGCAATGTGTCTGGGTATTCATCTTCAATTCCTCACAACCATCAGGGCAATAATCATAGATATCTCTGTGTTGTGATGGGGGACTCACATGGATGGTTACATAGCCCAGGACACTTGGATGCCTAGGAAACCATGACACACACAAACAGACCTCAGAGCAGTTTAAGAAGCATGCAAGCTATTCTTAGCGTTAATTTCACGTCATTCTTATGATGTCAGACAATATGACAACTGTATTCTGTATAAACAGGGAGGATCAAGAGCCATTCCCCTATGTATCAAAGTGGTGAATTTATGGAACAGGTGCATCAAGGATCATATCAGCTAATTGGTAATGTAGCTCCTTGGAACCCAGAATTTACTGGCAGACAACTTTAGCATGTACTTGTCACTGACCACAAATGGGAGTTCACAGCTCAGTGGTGAACACCATCTTCACTCAGTGGGGAAACCCCTACCCCAGGGCCTGTTCACCACGTGGACAAACAAGAAGTGAAACACATGCTGTTTCAAGAGTGCTTAGGGCCAGCTCTCCAGAGTCAATTCTCTCCTGCTCCTTTGGATAGAGCATTTGCATGCCTTTTCTCCTATTCTCCTGCTTACCATGCAAGATTTCACAGGACAGAGCTAGAGTCATTCTCATTGCCCCCAAATGGCCCAGGCAGTTCTAGTTCCCAATTCTACTAACAGTAGAAAATGCTTCCTAGCCAAGTGGAAGTGTTTCATGTCTAGTCTCAGCAGCTCCATATGTCTCCTGAGACGACAGATATTAGTGATATTTTGAATTAACTCCTTTCCCTCAAGATGAAAGATCTTTCCCTTTGCTTGATACAGGTTCACCTGTAGGCATAGACGGTCTTAGTTATGGGGCAGTCTGAGCATTTGGGCCCCATCCTTGACTTTTGCTTAGGGCCCCAAATTCACTAAGATCACCCCTGCCTGGTGGCAATCAGTGTGTGTCACCCTCCAGTAGATAGCTACTCTGTCTTTACTTACTCAGTCACCTCCAGGTTCTTTAAGGGCTTAATTAGAACTTTCCCACTGATAAAAAGACCAACCACTCAATGGGACCTTAATTTAGAACTTTCAACATGTACTAAGCCTCCTATGTGTTTGATGCTTCATCTGTCTATGAAAGTTGCTTTCCTCATTGCCATTACCTTAGATGGATGGGCATGTGAACTGTGGGCCCCAATGGCACACCTTCCTTGCACTGTATTTCATAAAGACAAGATCTCACTATGCCTGAATCCAAAATTCACTCTTAAAGTAGTATTGGAATGTCACATAAACTAGACTATTCACTTAGCTATGTTCTTCCCAAAGGCCCACTCCACCAACATAGAGAAGAGACTTCATTCCCTCCAATGAGATGAGCTTTTGCAATTTATATACAGAGAACAAAACAGATCAGAAAGTCACCTGGGCTGTTTCTTGCCATAACAGAACAAGCCTGAGGAGAAATTGTTTCCTCCCAGAGGACCTCCAAATGGATCTCTGATTGTATCCTACTTTATCAGTTGGCACACGTCTTTCACCCACATGGAGAATTGGCTTAGTCTACAAGAGTACAGACAGTCTCAGTAGCATCACTCCAAGAAGTACTTTTGCTGGATATTAACAAGGCAGCAACATGGATTGCCATCCTTATATTGAACAAGGCATTGTGCCTTGGTCTAAACCTCTTCTGTTGATGCATACTTTGAAATGATGGTTCTACAAGCAGCCATACTACCTGCATTCTCACACACTTCTCCTCAATGAGTACCGCGTGTCAGTCACCTGCAACAGAGTACACATAGGGATCAGTACTCGGAGAAGAATGGAAACTTAGGCCTTGTCTATACTGAAAATGCTACGTCAAGCCCCATGGATCAACGCAGCAGGATCGGTTGAGCAGTCAGTGTAGACCCACTCAATCGATTCCAGAAGCACTCTCCCATCAACTCAGTAACTCCCACCCCTCCAAGTGGAGTAACACTGCATCGACGGGAGAGCCCTTCAAGTTGACGCAGCCAAGTAAAGACACTGCGGTAAGTAAGAGTAACTAAGTCAACTGGAGATATGCATTCTGTGGTACGTAGATTGTGTATCTCCTGTTGACTAGGCCCCGCAGTGTAGACTAGCCCTTACTTATCCTTTGTAACTGGAGTTCTTTGAAAAGCATGATCCCAATCTGTATTCCATTACCCACCATCCTTCCATTCTGCTTCGGGGGTGGGGGAGGTGTGTGTGTGGGGGGGTTCGCCTTCCTCTGTAGCATGCGACATGGCTTACTAGCTAGTGGATTATCTCTACTTTAAGGTCTTTAAATCATGATTTGAGGACTTTAGTGACTCAGTCATAAGTTAGAGGTTTTTTACAGGAGTAAGTGAGTGAGGTTTTCTGGCTTGCATTATGCAGGAGGTCAGACTAGATCAGGGGTCTGCAACCTGTGGCTCTGGAGCCGCATGCGGCTCTTTGACTACCCCCTTGCGGCTCTGGATCTTCCCCGCCAGGGGGACCTTGTGGGCAGTCTGCTCCAGGCCCCCTGCCACCGGGGATCCTGTGGGCAGCTGCACCAGGCTCCAGACTCCCCACCTCCGGACTTCTGTTCTTGCTTCCAGACTCCCCCCTCCTTCACCAAGGGACCTTGCAGCAGGTGCCTTGGCCCAGCTCCCAACTCCCCCCACCAGGAGGCTACACCTATTTTGGCTCTCAAAGCATTTGGTTATAGAAGGAATTTTTAAAAACGGCTCTTCTTATATTTCGGGTTGCCGACCCCTGGACTAGATGATCATATTGGTGCCTTCTGACCTTTGAGTCTATGAGATCTTCTCTGATCCATGGTCAGAGGAGAAGCATGGTCTGGTACTGCCCTTTATAGTCTCAGTATTGAGCACAAGGAGCAAAAGTGCAGGTGCAGCCCAGTGGACACTATGTGCTAGAATTCTCCAGTCTCAGGTGCATGGAGCACATGTGTACCCCCAATACAAATAGAGAACAAACCTATTGAAGAATTACAGTTATGAAGAGTAAATAACTTCCTTTTATTTTGTGTGAAGAGGCCCACTTAGATCTCAAGTTCAGAATCTGTGAGAGTTGGTCCTGTTTCTCCTACAAATCTTCAGTTGACACTTCTCCTCTTCTGTGAGGTGACTGCTCCTGCCTCTGAAAGAAAAGAATACATGGAAATTCATAACCCTAGAAATTGCCAGGTTTTTTTTTTTCAAAGTAATTTTTCCTATCCCATGGGTTTCTCCCGAAAGGCCTTGGAATATGTACAGAACAAATCCTGAGGAATATGCTGATATCTTTAAACAAAATATTTTAAAAAGGAACTCTACCTGATTACCTGGGGAACCTTCATCAGTGTTGTTCATAATGGCATCCTGACTTCAAATTAAACTTCTCCTCTTTCATTGCAGTGAACGTCTGAGGGAAAGTCATCTTCCCCTGCATGTAAAGATATGTTAGAAAAGCATCCCTAATTTGGTCAGAGAAAATGAATAGAATTATATTATAACTTCTTCTATTGTTGTGCCAGTTTACGTGTATGTGTATCTTAAAGTCAGCGTTGGCCCAGCTAAGTTTTATTTTGCACTAAGTTATTGAACTGTTTCAAAAACAAATTTTATGACTAGAGATCAAAGCATGTAAAAGAACTTTTAGCAAACATGACTACTTGTGTAAATATCCTTGAACTTCCATCCTCTATCCATTCAACAATTTCAGGCTCTGTCAGGACATGTAATGATTCTAATAAAGTTGTATTTGCTTTTGTTTCAACTGCCTCCATCCAGCAAATTCAGCTGGTTATTTGCATTGTCATTTCTGCTTAGAGGGCTATTTTGTTTTATTTTATTAAAAAACAAATCCACCTTTGTCATCTGTTTCTGAATACTGGTCTTTAAATTCACTACTCACTATTAGAATAACTTGTATTTTAAAGTTACTCCTGTCTTGTATGTTGTACGTTCTTTTTCTGTATGTTTTTTACTTTCAGTTTCATGAGCCTAGAGAAACACTATAGTTTCCAACACATGCATTTTTGTATCTCAGAATTAATGCAATAATTGAGACTCTTTTCCCTCTTCATAATTTTGTCTGCTGTTGAAAACTACAACATACTGCCAATAAAGTCTCATCCTTCAGCTGAAGATCCCATTTCTTTAGGGCTAGATTGTAACTGTACTGAAGCATAGGATAGGAACCAAGCTGATTCTTGGAACTGAGTTTGAAATTGTACCGCAGTAATGTGGTGACTCAGTCAGGGATGTAAAGGTACAGGCTTCCTGGAAGGTTCATAATTGAGCCTTAGAATTTAGAGAGCTTTAATGTGTACAGTCAGAAACATCTGTATCTTGCTCTACGTTGGGGAAACAAAGTGATAAATATTAACTATGTGAACGCTTCATGGGCCCAATTTACGGTACTCACACAGCCCCTAGTACAACATAATACCTATAAGACACAATCCCATGGGCAGCTCCTGGAGGCAATGACTTCAATAGAGCTATGACAATTTACACATCTGAGGATTCATCTCCACATCAATAGGTTTTAGGGAGAGATTTCAGGGTAATTTTAGGTCAGCAGAATATATTTAACCAGGTTGGGATTTGGTCAGAACACCATTGTTAACAACCCTACTGCTGCAGAAAATGCCATGGAAGCTTTAATGGCCATCAGTGATTTGGGCCTATCATTTTTGACTCATCATTTAAATGAGTATATAGTTCCTGCTAATAGCATGATTCAGAAGGAATAATCCCACCTATTGACTCAACAACACTTATGGCAGCACCTGGATTTTTCTCAGAGAACTCTCATCTAAGCAGTGACCAAGCTCAACCATCCTTAGTGTGTGAGATTTTACAATTTTAAGGCAATCTGGGTCATTGGGCAACCCCACATACAAGTTGATTTTTCTGCAATTGAATACATTCCTCTTTGTTTTACAGGTTGTTACTCTGTGGTACAGAGCTCCTGAAGTTTTGCTTCAATCCAGCTATGCAACACCGGTTGATCTTTGGAGTGTTGGCTGCATATTTGCAGAAATGTTTCGTCGAAAGTAAGAAATTTTGTTTTATTATCATTATTTTTAATGTGAAAATTGTGCATAAATGTACAGTACTCTACATTGTAACACTGAGTAGGGGATAAAATTGAAAGCAGGTTTTATTTACAGTTGGAATTATAAAAGCCCATTATATACAACCCAGGGTTATTTAGCCTTCAACGTGGTCTTCTTACTTCTGCAGTCTGCGCTTTTTCAGTGCCAGATGTTTGCTTGTAGTCATCTCTTGGCATATTTGAGATCTGGAAAGTCACTGTAATGTCAATTTCTAGAAACAGACAGAGGAGGTAAGAGTTTCTGAAGAACAAACTATTTTGACAATGTCTAGGGTAATGTAAGTAGTAAAATTTCAGTGTAGTCAGAGATCAGACTTATTTTGGGGTGATTTTGTTAAATTAATCATCAGTATTCTCCTCATGTATTATACTTTCCTGATCTTATTATCCCAGGTAGTGCATTTTGGATGAAAACAAGAAATTACTGCAAAAATTACATGGTGTTACTATACAGTCTACTGGTGATGTGCCTGCAGACACATCATACACCATTTTTAAACAGCTACTATGAAATAAAAAGATGTATGTTTTAAATAAGTGAATATGAAAATCTAAAGAAAAATGACAACAGAGTCCTGTGGCACTTTTAAAGACTAACAGATTTATTATTATTAAGGAAAATGGTTCACCTATGGGCATAAAAACCAATAACTAGTTTTTACAAATTACAAAGATGTAGCCAAAGTATGATGGCCCCTAGAAACTACCGTGTGATAGCAACACTGCTTGACAATGATAAATTTGTCATATATGAAGTTTAAAATGCTATTTGAAGCCTTGCAAAAAGATTTTGGGATTCCACTGCCTCGTAATGTCAGCATATGGAAAAAAAAATGTTTGGGGCTTATTGCCTAGTAAAATGGCCAGAGTAGATTTACAACACTCCACCCTCTCTCTGTGTGAATCATAAATGAGATCAGGAAATGAGAGAAAAGGAGAATGTGGATTTTATGAGTTTTGGTTAAGTCCTCCATTGCAAACTTTCAGAGAGCAAGTTTTGCCCATATAAAGTTCACAGTGACTGACTTTTTCCCAGAATTTCACTTGCAGAATGAAAAAAAATTTCATTTTTGCATTCACAATGAGAGTAAAACATTACAGAAAACTCTTTATGATTTGCTCCAAAAGCTTGTCATCTATTTTCCCTAGATGAGAAATATTGTCTTGTATAAACCCTATAAAATTGCTTTGTATAAACCCTATAAATTGAATTTTCAGTTTTTCATAACACAGCACTCACTCTCTAAATCCAAAAATATAACATGATAAATTGAATTAGGGACAATTGTGCAAATTCAAATATTGAATTAAGGGTACAAAGTGGCAGATTTTTAATAGAAGTAAGATTTGATTTGAAGCAGTATTTGATACAACCAAGGCCTTCAGAGTCAGTTTGGCATTCTCAGTCCTAAATCTAGGAGACAGTCAAAAACTGTGTATGTCAGGAACTTGCTGAGTGTATATGTGCTCTATTATTTAATTGGTAACATTATGCTTTAAAATAATAATATTTCAATATCCAGGAGCCCAACATATGCCTTAAGCACAATTTAAGGCTTCATTGTTACTACATTACAGTGAATATAATTGAATATCTTCACTATGCATTGAGTCAATTTTGCAATAACCTTTGTATGATGTATGTTGTCTTTTTAACATTCTTGATACATTGCAAAAGAGGCTCTATTCTGCTGTGAACGTGGTAGCAATAAACTGTAAAATTTTGCAAAGTCCCATGGATTATTTCCAAAAGATTCAATAAATGAAGAAGCTACTTCTGCTGAAAAATAGTAGTGCACTTAGGTCACCACCCATCTGCTTCTCATCTGGCATTGATGGGGTCAGAGTAAAAGAGCTGTTTGTTTGTTTCGTTTAAAAGTTTATCTCTTGGTCCAGCATTAGAGCCATCCTTTTCTTTTTGCCATATCAATAGAGATTTATTTTCCATTCCTTCCCCCATTCTTCTTTGATTTCACTTTAAATTATGTTAAAACTTCTGTTGTTTCTAACTGATGTTCTGATGTACTCTTTATATCAAGATCAGGTTCTGATAGCCTTACTCATGTTGAGTGGTGTCTAAGTTCCAGAATAATTTGAGAAAAGTCAGTGGGCTTAATAGTGATATAAAATACTACTCTGTATGAGTAAGACTATCCTGCTCCACAAATAGTCCCGTTTGCTTCATTGGAGCTGTTCTGGGAATGAAATGCAACCAGAAATAAGCCTATCAGAGTCTGGCTCAGAGTGCTTATGGTGGCCCAAAGGCTGTTTGGATTAGCCAGAGTCTAGGTCTCATTTCAGACTTGTATGAATGAAATATGATTTTCTGCTGAATCAGACTTGTAGATCAGTAGTAGATGTTTTAATGTTTTGCAAGGCATTTCCCCATTGGCCTGGATTCAACGATATACACAAATCTTTCTGCCAGGCCTTGCACAGGCGATCTAAATTACAAGTTATATGAATAATGGCATGTTATTAGTTAGAAAACTTTTTTCATAGTTTTAGTTGAAATTATCCAAAATATTGCTTTGGTTGCAGAAGTGAGTATATTTCTTTAAAGTCCATTATAATCAATAAGCTATCATATAGCATAACCCTAGCAACAAAATACCATGCACCTTAACACCAGCTCACCTCTATTAATACAGTGCTTATTGTTACCCTAGAACAAGTTTCAGTAAGGGGTGAAGAAGAAAATTGTTGAAGATTCTGTGGTCTAACTGACCTGTGCTCAACGCAGGCCCAGAGGGGAGGAGAGGGCCGATGTATACATGTAACACTTGGGGTGAAATCCCGATCCCAATGAACTCAATGGTAAAACTTGCATTGACTTCTGTGGGGCAGGATTTCACCCCTTGGTTTTTATGCCATGACATTTTATGGTAGTTATTGTGTGCTGTACTGTGAGTCATTCTTCACTGAACTCTTTTTATCACTTATTCCTGTGTATTATTGATTATATCCTGCCCCTGCTGAAGTCAAAGTGAATTGTGCAGTTACTTCATTGAGCCAGGATTTCAGCTGAAGTGTGTTGGAAAGAGAGGAGTGGGATAAGTGAAGCCCAAGTTCCTTTTTAAATCTTTGACAAATATCAGTAATAAGATCTCCAGAACCCATTTTTCTGTATGCCCTCATTTCAGACCCATGCCAGTTCCCTGATTCCTCAACATCTCAGTGGGCACTGTAGATGTGGAGCTGCTGGATTATTTCAGTTTTACAGCTTGCCTGCATCTCTCTATGTAGTCAGCTCTCCCTCTCTTTGCAGCTCTTACCTAAAACATATCTTTCTATGCTCGTGATTCTACTTGGACAAATGTCTGAAATGCCATCCTGAAGTGGGCCATCAGAAGCTTTTCAGAACTGTAAATATTAAAAGGTAAAAGGCATGGAGAGAGCAAGAGTTGAAAGAATAAAAGAGCAGAAGGAAAAGAGAGACATCTGAGTCTAGATATTGAGAGAAGAGGATAACGAAACCAAGATGGCGCAGCACTGGTAAAAAGTATCTGTGCAAAGACATGTCTAAGAATCCTGCTAATGACTAGGGATTTCCCTGCAAATGGCAGGCCCCTTAAATGAGGCTTGAGAGAACTGTTTTCTTTATTGTTCAACAAGTTTCAAACACAACATTTGAAATCATGTTATCTTGTGTTTTACAGCATATTTAATTTAAACCAGCCTATCTACTGGACCAAGAACACAAAAACACATTTAACAAATATTCAATTATCCGTTGGATCTCACTTAGTGTTGGTGACAGGAAAACTTAAAAACAAGATTTTTTTCCCTCGTTAATTTAAAAAAATAAAAGGCAGACAGTACTGCCTATAGTTGTAACAGATGCACAGCTCAATTTGTAGCCTTTGAACCAAGATACTATGCAGTTTTGGCCTCAGTCAGTTTTTGCCCTTTTTGGAAATTATCTTGCTTTATTACAAGGATGATTTAAGTGCAAGTGCCATAAAAGTTCACCAGAGTCCAGAGCAACTGCACTGGGAGACAGTTTCATCCCTTGGAAAGACTCAGTCAGCATTCATACTTTTGTACTCAACTTTTCCTTCTTTATTTCTCTGCCATTTATGTGCATATGGATGTGTGGGAGACTGATGGTTTTTCCAAACCAGACCTAATGTAACAAGATTTTTCTTCCACTCCAGACAAGTGGCCAGCCTATAAGAGTTGGGTTTTTTTCACAATTTTTACTGGTCTCTAGACTGACTGAACCCAGGTCACTACTTTAACCCTTTGACTTGACAGCTGGACAGGATAACCATGACATGTTAATTGAAATGCTACTAACAGACAAAGGAAAGACAGAACTGTCCACTGGTTCACATTGTGCTAATATATTGGCAAACAGTGTTTTCAGGTCAATCCTAAATCAGTGGAAAAAATCCCATTGATTCAGAATACAGGAATGCATACATTAATGAAGGGAAAGGTGAGCAATCAGAGTAATCCTGTGGATTATCATGCAGAAAAAAAAAGAGGCATGAGGTCTCAGGACAGCAACTTTCTCATTCAAGTAGACAGGCCCTATATAAAATGTTGTTTGGCTCACATTTTCCTGCTGGGCTTTGCTGGCTTATATCTTCTTAAGTGTCTACAGTTGGGCTGATTGATAGCCGTTATTCAAATCCAGTAACCGTATCAGTCTGTGGTTTGAGATAAGTGCTAAGTGAGTGCCTGGCCATTCAGTTGTGGTTTTCCTTCCAGCTTCCAATCGTGCCAGACTTTCATTCAGAGGAATAGATGCTGTGGGTAAGGGAAACCGTTGATAAACCATAGAAACCAAAAACTGTCACTAACCATAATAAAAAATAAAAGAAAACCTGGACGGGGTGGGGTGGGCGGGGTACCAGTAGGAGCTTTGTGAATGCAGTGTTGAATTGGATTCTTAAATACAAAATATGGTATTGTGGCTACAGCAGTGATGATTTTCCAGTGAAAATAAGAAGGCTTAAATAAAGTGCCAACCTGATGTCCTCGTTGTCTAGTAAACAGAGTTTGGGGTAGAGTTTCACTGGCAGTTAGGGACCTAATTCCCTGAAATTAGGCACCTAATCACAAAGTCCATTTGTGCCTTTTGTTTTAAATAGTTGCTGGAACCACTGATATTTGGCAGGAGAGGGGGAAACATTAAGGAGGGTAAAAGACCAATCTTAATGTTAAAGAGAGAGAGAGGGAGAGGAGGAAGAATGGCCTTGGGAATCCCTTTTTCCCCAGATGCCCAATCTCCTGCTACGAGCTGCTGTTTCTGTCCTTTGACCTGGCTATAGGCAGCAGCAATTCTCTAACCATGGTGCTTTTGATTTAAATTGGGGGAATAAGCTTTGTGGTGAGTCAGAAAGAAACCACAAGAGAGGGGAACCTGAACATTGGCAAGAAAAGGTCGATGTCCACAGGATGGGGGACGGAAGAGGAGGAGGACCTAAAAACTGGTAGGCTAGCAAAGATGTCTGGAGACATGCTTCCCACTTTCAAAGGCCATGTCTACACTATAGAAAACAGTCAATATGTCGACTTTCAGCAGTGGCTGATGTCCATACTGCTATCCTTGGGTTAGTGGAGTGCATTTTCACCAGAACCACATCCACCAACCTAAGGGGCAGTGTGGAGGGAGCTGAGAGAGTCACAGACTCCCAGGATCCCTGTGGGCTGCCCCTCAACCTACCAATCCCAGTCAGGGTGCGGGGATGTCCCTGCTCCCTGGCTGGATGCTGGCTACAGCCTCCAGCATCATGCCCAGTCTCAGCTCTGAGCTGGAGCAGGCTGCAGCAGCCATTTCTTGCAGTTGGAAGGCAGTCTCTTGTGCCCTGGCTGGGATGTGGCTGCAGCCCCTCCCCCCCAGTGATTTGCCCGGTCCCAGCTTGCAGCCAGGATCTGGGAGATAGCCGCATGCACTCCAGCTACCGGTGGGGATGCAGCTGCCTGTGCCTGGGCTGCCAGCGGGGCTGCACATGTGTGGCTTGCCAGCGTCCTGGGCTTCCAGCAAAGCTGCAGCCTCCTACACCCTGGCTGGAAGCCTGGGGGATTCCCCAGCCTCACAGCCAGGCAGCAGCTGCCCACGACACAGCCAGGAGCCCAGCAACTTGCGGGAGCGGAGCTCTAGCACCTCCAACCCCAGCAGAGCAGTGAAATTAACAAGCGCTCTAAGAGGACACAGTGTCTACATTGACGCTGTGTCACCCTAGCTCTGTCAACAAAAGTCCTACGCCTCTTATCAGAAAAACAGCAGTTTTCTTGCCAGAGAAGTGACTGTAGTATTTAGACCAGGACTGTTTTGTCGACAAAACTTCCTAGTGTAGCCACATCCAAAAAAAGGCAACAACACAAGGTAGAAGTAGAGATTCCTGAGGGATCAAGGCCAGGGAGCAGGCATTGATACCAGCCTTGAACACTCCAGCTGCCATCTGATTAAGCTTAGCAGAGTTTCTGTCCTGGGAAGTTTCATGTGGCTCTTTAGGAAGCGGAAAAGAAATAGCTCTAGTCTGACTTCTGAATGGTCTAATCCCATTTTGACTTTTTAATCAAGTAATGGTCAGAGGAAAAAAATCATTCCAGGCTGTGACAGGGAGTTTAGCCCCAGGCCAGAAGTCAGCAGAGGAGATAACCTCTCTCCTCACAGAGGTCTGCCCCACACTTAGAAATTTGCTGGTAATTAGTACATTAACATTATAATGGGGATGTGCTGTTGGCAGATGAGTCTTGGTACCAAGAGTCATGGTCCCAGATTCTGATCTGTGTTTGATACAACTTGGGGCAGGTGAGGGGCCAAGAGTGTTGTATACCACCTTTGTAGTTCCCGCTATTCTTATGCTAGTCAGGGACAAGTTCAGTCCCAGTATACATCACAGCAGCTTGAAGACTGCTCTAATTTACACCTAACTGCAAAAGTCTGTAAGAAGAAAACTGGATCGAAAACTGGCTAGATCGACGGGCTCAGCGGGTAGGAATCAATGGCTCGATGTCTGGTTGGCAACCGGTAACGAGTGGAGTGCCCCAGGGGTCGGTCCTGGGGCTGGTTCTATTTAACATCTTCATTAATGATCTTGATGATGGAATAGACTGCGTGCTTAGTAAGTTCGCGGATGACACCAAGTTGGGGGGAATGGTAGATACTCTGGAGGGCAGGGACAGGATCCAGGGAGACTTGGACAAATTGGAACACTGGGCTGAAAGAAACCTCATGAGGTTCAACAAAGACAAGTGCAAAGTCCTGCACTTGGGACGAAAAAATCCCATGCACTGCTACATGCTGGGGACCGATCGGCTAAGTAGCAGCGCTGTAGAAAAGGACCTGGGGGTTATGGTGGACGGGAAGCTGGATATGAGCCAACAGTGTGCCCTTGTTGCCAAAAAGGCGAATGGCATATTAGGCTGCATCAGTAGGAGTATTGCCAGCAGATCGAGGGATGTGATAATTCCCCTCTATTCGACACTGGTCAGGCCGCATCTAGAGTACTGTGTCCAGTTTTGGGCTCCCCACTACAGAAAGGATGTGGATAAATTAGAAAGAGTCCAGCGGAGGGCAACAAAAATGATTAGGGGGCTGGGGCACATGACTTATGAGGAGAGACTGAAGGAATTAGGCTTATGTAGTCTACAGAAGAGAAGAGTGAGGGGAGATTTGATAGCAACCTTCAACTACTTGAAGGGTTGCTCCAAAGAGGAGGGAGCTAGGCTGTTCTCGAGGGTAACAGAGGACAGAACAAGGAGCAATGGTTTCAAATTACAGCTGGGGAGGTCAAGGTTGGATATTAGGAAAAACTTTCTCACTAGGAGGGTGGTAAAGCATTGTAATGGGCTACCTACGGAGGTGGTAGAATCTCCATCTTTGGAGGTTTTTAAGGCCTGGTTAGACAAAACCCTGGCTGGGGTGATTTAGTGGGAGTGGTCCTGCTTTTTAGCAGGGGGTTGGACTAGATGACCTTGTGAGATCCCTTCCACCCCTATTATTCTATGATTCTAAGAAGAGCTGGAGTGTAGAAGTTATCTGACCACACCCCATTTTTCTCAGCTGCAGGGCCAAGGCTGAGAGGAACACTAGCAAACTCAAAACCGCCTGGCGATTACCCTTAAGAAAGGGATTTGCTTTGCTTTGCTTTGCCGGAGCAGTGAAAAACTGCCAGAGTGAGGGGCACAAGTTCTGCAGGAAGAAGGCTAGAGCTTAGAGAACTACAGGCCATTGTACTGCCCTGCTTGCCTCTCAGGAACTTGACTAAAAAGAACCTCACTATATATCGTTGAACTTTGGCTGAGGAAAGCCCTGTAGGATTTCTCTTTGGCCCTTAATGGAACAAAACATGCGTATTTACTTTTCTCTTCTACAAAATTCTTCCCACAAAATGTATTTAAACTCCAGATTAGTGATCAGGATCCTTTCCTGTTTCACACAAACACCCTTGAAAGACAAACAGGAAAGACTTGATTTTAACTTTGGCTTACACTGTTAAGCTTCCAAGTGCTTTTCGCACTGAAGTGTCTTGTTAGAAAATTTGATCTGTTCAATTTTTATTGAGTTTTCTGTATTGAATTTTCCAGAAAAAAAATAACAACTTTTTTTTACCATTCATCAGCCTTAAGAGATATATATATATTATAGCTTAGAAATATGTAGAATAAATCTTCCTCCAGTTTGTTTCTTTCCCTTGGAGCAGCTTTCCACTGGCAGCTCTCCATGTGTTCACCAAAGCTCTTAGATAAGAACATAAGAACATAAGAAAGGCCGTACTGGGTCAGACCAGAGGTCCATCTAGCCCAGTATCTGTCTACCGACAGTGGCCAGTGCCCAGGTGCCCCAGAGGGAGTGAACCTAACAGGCAATGATCAAGTGATCACTCTCCTGCCATCCGTCTCCATCCTCTGATAAACAGAGGCTAGGGACACCATTCTTAACCCCTTTCTGGCTAATAGCCATTTATGGACTTAGCCACCATGAACTTATCCAGTTCCCTTTTAAATATTGATGTATAAAGATGTTCTTTATAGTTAAAAAGTATAGGTAAATCTGCATCCAGAGACATGGCAAAAGAAATAGATCCATAAAGGACCAGGGGATGGCAGAACTTTGATAGCATTTAAGGACACCTGAGCAAACCATAACAGATCTCTGCAACTTTGTACCACCCTGTACAAAGCTGTCTGAGCCAGAGGAGCTCCAAGTACCTGGAGAAAGAAATGTAGAATTTAATGCTTGCAGATATTTATGGCAATATCTTTCTCCTGACTACTGCTCTGATCCAACTTCTTTCTAGGGCCTGGGATCTTTTTAACCACTGCGCTCGTTCCAGTGTTGAGAGCATTTTGGAAGTCAGCATGAGTTTTACCTGATTAACAACTGCAGTGTTTGGCCATTAGGTATAAGCCTGTAGGAGTTTTACTTTCAACTATTCAGGGGAGCAAAAAATACTTGTTTCTGCAGTAGGCAGGATGTGATTCTCTGTGCAGATTCTATCAGTGTCCCAAATCATTAAAATCCATAGACGGGGAGAAAATCTCCATTAGGATTCCTGGCAGTGTTCCTCCCACATAGTCTTGCTATGGACTGTTTCACAGGGTAATATGCACCCAAACCCTTGCAAATCCCTGTGAACCATGGTAGGGAGGGGCCATCCACATAACATGTACATCCCTCACTCATCCACCGTTCCCCTGAACTACCCAATCTTCTCTATCTGCTGCACAGACCACAGCTACAGTGTCTTTTGCATGGCCCACAGGATGGAGCCGTGTAACCCACCTACCCTTCAGGCTTATTTCATCCTTGAGATGAACTATGGATCAGAATCTTCTGCATGCATATAGCTTAAGAGGAGATGTTTATACCAAGCCAAAGATATTACCTCCTGTGAGCTAAAAATTAGCAAGTTGTTGGAAATGCCATTGTTCAAATCAAGTCAGCCTATGTTAAGAAGAGTTCCACGCAAAAGTTATAGTCAAGATTTTTAGGCTTTTATAGGCCTGTTAACAATATTACAGTGTTGAGGAACAAGACTGCAAGGTGCAAGTTTTAGGCTGTTTACTGTCAAACCCTGTGGTATGTTTTTGTAAGGGTGGTAACTCACACAGTGCTTTCACTCTTCGTGTCTGTGTTTAATAGTCAGCCTAATCTAATAAAATACAGTACTTGAAACTGGTCGTCTTATCTGTTTAGAAAGAAAACTTGTTGCAGTAATACTTTGTTT
Source organism: Pelusios castaneus (assembly GCA_007922175.1). Taxonomy (NCBI): domain Eukaryota; kingdom Metazoa; phylum Chordata; order Testudines; family Pelomedusidae; genus Pelusios; species Pelusios castaneus. Next base: position 3,278,188 of record ML685951.1, read on the forward strand.
TCAATGCAGTCAGCTATTGAAAGTCACTGTGGGTACTTAGAGAGACCTGAGCAAAGTTGCACAGGAAATCTGTAGGAAACAGGGAATTGAACCTGAATTTCCAGTCCTGGACTGAATTCTAACTCTGGACAGCCTTCCTCGCTCTGACACAGGGTAAGAGAAAGAAAAAACAAGCTCACACCCTCCTCCTCTTGCTGCTGTCTCAGAGCCCACATTCCCAGCACCTCTGCCAGCCTGGGGATCAGTATCCATGAGGTCAAATTGTTCTCAGCTATACCCACCTGCTCACCTTCAAAGGGGCATGCCTGGACTCTCTTGCGGGCCGAGCCTTTATCCTGTCAGATAACTTTGCCTCCCATCTCTCGCTCATCACACAGCTATCTTGCCATTCACGTATGCGCATCTGACAGTGCTTCTCCTTCCTTGTCCACATGACAGCCTGCATGCCTGTCACACTGTATGGCTGCCTGCACATGAACTTCCTCCTTTGATTGGTCTATAACCCAATCAGATCACTTGGGCAAGCCAGTGCTGCTCCCCATCTCCATCCTGACTTCCCTCACCTGGCGATGCAACCTGTCCAATGTCCTGGCTGGTATCCTGTTCACTCCCGCACACATCTCTGACCATGGATGCCTTGCTCTTGCGGGGGGGGGGGGGGCCCCACCCATTTCAAGGGCCACACAGCTCAAGGCCACTAGTGCCCCAGCAAAGCACAGATGCAAATGAACACTCTGGAACTGCAGGCCATCCACTTTGCTTGCTGGGTGTTTCTGCCGCTTATCAGATCCTGACATGTTCAACTGCTCTCTGCAATATCACAGCAGTTGTATATATAAACAAATAAGGCAGTGTCAGGTTCCCCTCCTTGTGTCTGGAGGCCATACACCTCTGGAACTGATACCACAGGCACAGAGTCACTCTCCACACTATGCACCTCCAGGGCACCGGCAGCTCCCTAGCAGACACGCTCAGCCGTATTTATGCCAATCATGAATGGGAGCTGCATAACCCCATGCTCTGCTTGGTTTTTTGCCAATGGGGTACAGTGCATTGTGACTTCTTCATGACTGCTGCAAACCACGAACTCCCCCTCTCCCACTTCTCCCACAAGTCCTCCATAAGGTGTGCAGGGACTGAGAGATGATTATCCTTCTGTCCCTGCCAAGTTCACCAACCTTCTTCACCTGTCCACTTCCCCATTCCGCCCAATCCACTTTCCCATTTCCTAGATCTTCTCACACAAGCACACAGTCATCTCCAGCCTCCCTCAACCTGAGCCCTCTTCACCTCACAGCCTGGTATTTGGATGAGATTCTCACATAGACAAGGAATGCCCCATGCCAGTACACAACATCCTTACTAATAGCAGACTACCATCTACCAGGCCTGCTGCTGGGCAAAATGGCAACGCTTCACTGCATGAGCACACCACCACCACCACCACCACTCCCCCTGGACTCTATTTCTATTCCTGCCTTCCTTGACTATCTTCTCTATCTTAGGCTCTCAGGCCTCACCTATTCCTCTATCCATGTCCACTGGTAGCACTCAGGACCTTCCTCCCTCCTGTAGGTAGTTTTTCCACCTTTAGTCATGCAAAAACTGTCCACTTCCTCTGTGACCTCCTCAAGCCTTCCCATCAGTCCAGAAGCTTACTCCTGCTGGGACCTGAACCTTGATTTCTCTGTCCTCACTAAGCCACCTTTTGAGCTTCTTGCATCCTCCTCTCTCATCTTCCTCTCTGTGAAGGTGATCTTCTTAGTGGCCAACGCTTAGTGAGGCAGGTTAGCGATCTGGCAGCTACGATGGCTAACCTGCCCTTTACCATCTTCCATAAGGACGAGATCTCCCTGAGACTCCACCCTTAATTTCTCTCCAGGGTGGCCTCTCTGTTTCACCTCAACCAATCTACCTACCTTCCAATTTTCTACCCCAAACTGCACACCTTTACCAGGGCGTCCACATTATGTTTCTTCCATGTCTGCCACGCGCTGGTCTTTTTTCTCCAATGCACCAACCCCTTCCAGGCCTCAACCAGGCTCCTCCTCACCATTGCCGAGCACTGCCAGGAATGCGCCCTCTTCTCACAGTGCCTCGCTAAATGGCTCCTCCATTGCATCATGGAATGCTATGTTCTTTCTCACATCTCTCCGCTCATGGCCCATTCCACATGGACACATGTCATGACATCCGCCTTCCTCACAGACATACCATGGCAGGATGTTTGTAGAACAGGAACATGGTCCTCTGTCCACACCTTCACCAGCCACTACACCATTGCCCCAGCAGTGACAGTGGCTGGCCACCCTGTCCTACAGACTGTAACTTCCAGTGAGCCCTCACCTCACACTCACCTTCATGCTGAACACTGCTCTGTACGATACCCACATCTGAAATTCCTAACGGGGCCATCATTCGAATAAGAAAAGGAGGTTACTTACTGTAACTGGAGGTTCTTCAAGATCTGTGGTCCCTGTTTGGATTCCAGTTCCTGTCCTCCATCCCCCCTGCTGCAGTTCCTTTGCTTGAGTTGACTCACACAGCCTCTTGCTATGCAGCCAATGCATGACACACTATGCAGCCAATGCATGACACACACATGGGCCAACAGACTCTACTACAAAGAGTTCTGGCTCTGGCACATAACGCCTATGCCCACCCACATCTGGAATCCAAATAGAGACCACAAATCTCAAAGAATCTCTACTTGCAGTAAGTAACCTCCACTTATCCTGCTACGTTGGTTTTGAATTTGCAGCACTTTGGAAAATTGACCCATAACATATGACCTCTCTAGAGTGCTTGTGCACATTAACCATGCTTTCTTTATTGGGGAACATTGATTCCCTAATGCACAAGATAACCCCAGCGCAATTTTTGGTGCATTTGTTTGCTTCTTTTTAGTATAACAGTCTCCAATCCTTGTCAATTGTTAGTTTCTCATCCAAAACTTCCAGTTGGAACAGTTGTAATGTGGACGCTTGTCCGCTAGGAACTTAAGTCAAAGCCTTCGTTCATTTCACACAGATCACCAAAAACCATCAGATGGTACCAGTGTTCAGTTACTACAGACTTCGGCTGGATTTGAACCTGTGATCTAGAGCAGTGGTTTTCAAACTACGGATTGGGACCCAGTGTTGGGTAACAGACATTCAGATACTGCGTTGCGGTGCCCCCTGCTCCCACCGCCAAAAGACTGGAATGCATTACTCAAAGATGTAATTGTTGGCTCACGGGCATTTGAAAACCACTGATTTAGAGTTCTCTGCAGTGCTGGTACTAGCTTGTTGGGTGCCCTAATCAGGAATATTGGGGCGGGGAGTCCCTCCATACAACATCTGTTAATAATTAATAGGAGACTCCTGAAGCTGCTCAGGGCTCTAAGCAATTGCATAGCCACTTATGCCTAGCACTGGCCAAGGTACACTTTAATCACTAAAGAAAGTTCTAGAAAAGAAACAGTGCTAAATTATGTGTGGTACCCACTGATAATCCTGATAACTTCTGTTTTAATAATGTGCTTTCTTTTCCTCTTTATTTTTTATTCCCCACTCCACCCATTGTTGTTATATTTTCTTACATTGCACAGAATTTGACCCATTATTATAAAGTATAGGAATCTTTTTGTATGGATTAAAATGGAATTACATGCAGTAAGTTTATATTCTGACTCAGTTTCTTTAGAATCAAAGGTGATGGTTAAAAATAAAGTTCTCACTATAATTGGCTACATTACATGTGCGAATTATATACAACTGAGCAACTTAAAAAGACTTTTGGTACCCAAATGATTTGAGTTCACTCTTTCAGGGTGTAAAGGAGTGTCTGGAGCAAGTTTTTAAATTCTTCTTTAATTGTTCAGTTAGGCCCACTGGGGAATGTTAACTAGCACTCTGATGCTGTAAGATTGCAGATGTTCAAGCATGACCATAGAATCACTAAGCGTAATAAAGTATCTGCATAAAGACTCTTTGAGCAGTTGTTACATCAGGAATTCCTTTTACTTATTTTTTTTGTCTTTTTAAAATAAAATCTCACTTTTGTTTTTGTTTTTATTTTGGCCAGGAATCAGTGGAAAAGGATAATTTAATGAGAAATCATTAATGGATGAATGGGTTTAATAATGGTAGACTTCCAATGTAAGATACTCTATCCTATAGTGCTTCCACATGTTAATGCGTTCTACGTGAGTTTTCCTGCCTGTGTAGTCTGTCTAATAGAAGTGCACAACACTGGATAATTTATTATTTAGAACAAAATGCATCTAGTTTAAATTCTAACAGGCCTTTGAAAACTATATCAGTTTTCATTATTTTCACTGTTGTAAAAACTTTCCAACCTTTAATAAACATCTTACTTTTGTTTGCAGGTCTTTATTAATTCACCGTAAGCCAGGACAGCTGCTACAAATTAAAATATTTTTTCATGCCACCTTTCTAATTCATTTTCATGTCTTTTGAAGTTCGGTCTCCGTAGCTGGAGAAATAGTATAAGTTGAAATTTCACCTCTGCTCACATGATAGTTTGCTGTTTAGTTCTGAAGATATTTTCTGTTGTCTTTCTTGTCTGAAGGTTTCTAATCCCCTCTAAGAAAACCTTTTCTGATCAGCAGTCTATTATTACAGTCAGTTTTTGTTTGTTTTACTTACCCTGTTTCAGTTGCAAAACTGAAGCAAACTTTATGCAGTAGGTGACAGTGAAGATCACCTACCCCGAGCCACAGAGTGTTCAGAGTTCAGAACATGTACTCAGTGCTTGTAGTAATAGCCAGGGCCCAGCTGTGCAGAGAACTTGATCATTTGGCTCTGACAATTCTATTTCCCAGAGATGTTCTCTCAGAACAAATTCCTTTTTCCCAGGATTTGGCCCTTTTTGATTTTCTAAAGCTGTTTTCTTTCTACTCGATGTATCCTTTCAAATTTTGGAGTTTGACCTTTTTCAGTAGTGTAAATATCCTCTCTCTTAGATCTCCAATGTCACTACTAGTACAAGTTGTAGTCCCCACCTCACCTCAACATTACAAATGACAGGAGAGTTTTCCCAGCTTTTTTCACAGTAGGTCCTCTGGTCTGGTCTTAACACTGCCCAACTCCAGAATCTCCAAAAATGCCATGACAATATTTTAATCATATTGATGTGCTCTGTTTCACAAAGTAATATATGATGATAGAACTAGAGAACATCTTTTTATCAGTTGCTCTTTGCTCTGATTTTTAAATTATGTATTTATTTTGTAAGTTCTTTAGGGCAGGTACCTTTTATTCTTGCCTGTCTGAAGCTTCTAGCATAGAGTTGGCAAGATATGAACAATAACAATAATAATAATAATAAAAATTAGAGGATGAGCTCGGAAGTTCATTTGCCAAACAGTATGCTGAGATCACCAATGTACAATATTTCCATCCTTTTTCACTAGTTTGCCTCTTTCTTGATTTAGAAAGACTGCAGGTAAGTTACAGTTACTTTCCTTCATTCGTGTGTGCAAAGACTTTCTGCTGAGACATTTATGAGTAGGCTGTTACATATTTGGTTGAGGAGAGTACTGACCTAATGGCACTAAATCTTTTCGGTCTAAAGGTTTCCCACCATAGCAATCTGATTAGAATTCTTTGCAATTGGTGAGGCCAGAATAGAATTTAAATGAATGCCTCAAACATGAAAAGCTAGTATGTGTCCAAGGATTCAAAATATTCCAGGATATTAAAAAAATCTCAGGACAAAGTCCATATTAACAACTGATTTTCAGGCCTATAAATGTAGTTACTGTTAACTGATGAGCTTTTAGAGCAGGGATCGGCAACCTTTGCCAGCCCCTGTGCCAGCCCTGCACACCGCACCCTCAGTAGGTGCCAGGGGCGGAGCCGGCAGGGGAAGGGGCGGGGCCAAGGACTCCTACCTGGTGTAGCTCTGGAAGCACAGTTAAAGGCAAAACCACATAGCATCCCTGTCAAGAATTGTCACTAAAACCTAGTCTACACTGTGGGACTAAGTTGGTGGGAGATATGCAATCTGAATGCCACAGAATGCGTATCTCCCATCGACTTAGTTACTCTTGCGTACTGTGGTGTGAGTTGAAGTGCTCTCCTGTCAATGCAGTGTCACTCCACTTGGAGGGGTAGAGTTACTGAGTCTATGTGAGAGCACTTCTGGGATCGATTGAGAGGGTTTACACTGGCCACTCAGTCGATCCATGGGGATCGACTCAGCATTTTCAGTGTAGACAAGCCCTAAGCCTGAGCGAGACCTTTTGTTGACATAAAGGGTATGTCTACGCTACAGCTGGGTACCTGCTTCCCAGGTGGATGGACAATACTGGGCTCACTCAAGCTAGCACATTAAAAATAGTAATATGGTGACAACAGCATAGGCAGCTCAAGCTAGCAGCTGGGGTATCTACCCAGAGGTCGTAGGTGACAGTACTCAGGCGCGTAGTTTGAGCCATCAGCTAAGCTGCCACAGCCACACTACTGTTTTTAGCACACTGGCTCAAGTAGAGCTAGGGCATGCCTGTCTATCTGCACTGGGAAACATCCTCCCAGCTGCAGTATACCCATGGACATTCAATGCACTTTTAAAAAATATATCAAAGATCACTGGGATCAATGTCATTTTAACTACGTTGTTACTCAACCAGCTATGAATAAAATGTGTAATTCTGGATCTTGTTTGTTAATTTAGAAATAAAATATGATTCTGGAGAACCATATGACTGGAAAGAGTGGGGAGCACCTTCAGCGCCGAGTGCTTTGTGTGAAGGTTTTATAGCTGTGCAAAGTATGCTTGGGGAACATGCTGCACATTGGATCTTAATGCTGCACACCTTTAAAAAACTCTAGCTAGTGCACAAGTTCTTGACAGTTCCCTGATGGATGGAAGTCTGAGAAACAGGGCCCTGACTAAACTCATCACTTAACCCCTTGGGCAAGTTGATTATTATAATACTGGCCTCCTCACACTTCCACTTACTAGCACCTTGCAGACAAATTATGACTGTCTCCTGTGTGGGTGAATTGGAAAGGAAGGAACTCTCAATGTTCTCTTGCTGCTCAAAGTCTCCTTAATTTAAGTAATATTTTTAAATTCTAAATTACAGATGTGCAAGAACTACAAAGAGGCATAACAACTATAGAGGGCACAAATCAAGAGAGGGAAAATATACATAAAATACTTACAAAAGCAAGAAAAAAATTAGTGCTTGCATGAAGAGTCATATTAAATCATAGGTGTCATATCAGTAGTTCTCTCTGAACCCATTTGAATAATACAAAAATGCAGAACCCTACAGTTTAGATACACATTTAAACCTGAAACTGCTGGCTGACAAAAGATGCATGTAACTTGAATCAGTGTTGGTAAAGAGATGGGGGAATGACACACGCATGGCTAATCAGTGTTGGAGAAAACTGTTAGTGCAAACTAGGGGGTATAGCTTCTGTTTCTACATTTGCAGAGATCATGCATGTTTGTACCCTTTCCCATTTTCCAAGGTCAATTGTAGATGTACTTCTAGAACTTGGTTCAAATGTTGCAGCAGTTTTCAAAAGGCCAACATTTTGTCATACTCGCTGAGTTGAGATAACCTCTCCAAAAGCCCTGGTGGAATAAACCTATAAATCTTCTGGAGAAACAAATGTCCTCAGATAAGAAAACAGTGACGTACATGATTAGGGAATGAGTGAAGGACATTCAACCTATCAAGGCTCTTACATTTTAAAAAAAGAATGTTAAAAGATGAATGTTAAAGCGACTCTGCTTCAGGAACAGGTGAGAAATACCTGCCTTAGAGTCTCTTTGAGTGCAAATAAATTCAGCCACAGAAGGTCTTGATCCTGCATCCTTTGAAGTTAATGTTAAAGCTCCCTTTGACTTCATTGATGCAGGCTCAAGCAAATAGCCACTTTCATTCAACTTTAAGGGCATCTGGAATTAAGAAATGTGATACTGTGGTAGTGTGCTGGGAGGGTGAACCCCTGATCAGCCCCCTACCACACTAGGGCCTTGTACACACTACAAAGTTATTGCGCGATAAAGCCCTTTATTGCGCAATAACAAGCAGAGCGTACACACACAAAAGCCTCTTATTGCGCGGCAAGAGCCCTCTTGCTGCGCAATATGTAAACCACCAAAACGAGCGTGGTAAGGCTTATCACGGAACA
>ML685951.1:3286746-3308157 GCA_007922175.1 Pelusios castaneus
TATAGTTATAGCGCTTTCCTTGTCCCGCAATAAAAGTTATTGCGGGACAAGACTGTAGTGTGTACATAGCCTAGCTTAGGTAGCTCAGGGGCAGCAGGGCAGGTAGCTGTGCTGGGGCTTGATTGCCTGAGGGGAGGTAGCTGAGCATAGGCACAGGCTGAGCAGCCTCCTGGGGGGTTGATTAGTAGAGCCCTGCACCGATACAAACATATGGATCTGTATCTGATCTGCATCTGCAAGAAATGGGCTGTGGATATGAGGATAGCCACAGATTTGCAGGGCTCTATTGATTAGACCATGAGCTGCAGCTGTCCTGATGGCCTAGCAGGGTTTTATAAGCCAAGTCCTAGATAGGGGATTTGAGAGGCTAGAGGGGAAAGGAATTAGGAGGGGGTGGTGCCTGCTTTGCTAGATTCTGAGCAGCCCCAGCAATGTCTGTCTAACTGAGGTGTTATGCTATGAGCGTCTAGTGCACATTAGAAATAAGCCACAGGTGAATGCAATCTTAAGGGGCTCTGAGCCATTTGTTGCCCAGAGGGGGGCCTATGAGAGGAAAAGTGCACAGATGCTGTGCTACAAATACATATGTGAAAAACACCAAGCAAACATTGTCAGCACTCAGGACAAATTCTCTTCTTATCCATCTCTATCTCTGCTGCTCTTTATTTTATTTTTCTTAGTGACTGATTCTAAATGGGAGAATATCATTGGTTTATTTGTAGCACTATACATAGTATTTCTGTTCAGTTTCCTTTTTAGTAATGCTTCCTTTTAAACTAGCCTCTTAGAGGGAACATGTATTTCCATTACTTCCATCTCCACATTTCTGATGACTAATGCATTATTAATCTCTATAGTTCTGGCCTTATCCAGGTGGCCAGCCTCTGTGTTCAAATTGTACATCTGAAAGTTCACCATTTGTGCATATTGGAAATATGGATGGTGGAAGTGTTGTAAGCCTTTCATAATAAAACCCCAAACCAAGAAAAGCTCACTTGATTTCTGGTTTTGTTACCAACCCAAAGCCCAGTGTAGGTAGATTTGCTTCTCTGTTTTCATAGGTTGTCTGTCCCTACAAGTAGCATGGTCCATCTTGACTTCAAAAGCCTTCTGGAGAACCTGTGGCCTCCATACTCATTTCTAGCAATTTGGGTCTCATCTGTGTTTATACTGTATTCATCATCAGAGTGTCTCAGCACCTAACTGATTTGTGCTTCCTGGAATGTCTCTGAACACCTAGCTATCTTCTGGTTTTGGGGTGGATGCTCCATCAGAACATGGCAAGCACTTTTGGGAAAGTGTGCTGCCTCCCCAATTCAGGCAAAGTTCCCAAGGGCTTCTGCGAGTGTTACTTCCACACACATCTGGGGCCTGGATTTTGGTCCTTAGTTTTTCAGTTAATTTATTTGACTTTAAATATGAACTGGGGGTAAATTTAAGACTCTGCAGCACCTGAAAATCTGCAGCAGCATTTTCAGAAACCAGTCACTAGACTTGATCTGCAGCCGCTTGCTAGGTGAAACTTTCCAAGTTCACATGATAGAAACTATTTGTGAGAAACTCTAAACCTCTTTCAGCTTTGGGCCTGATTCTGATTTTTCAGTGGTTTAATACTGATGTAACTTCAGTGATCTCAGTGATGTGACTCTTGATTTATACCAATATAAGTGGGTTTAGGGTCAGGCCCAATGCTATTTCATTAGAAGAATGGTGCATAACAGTAAAATACTTTGTGCTGTTGATGTTAAAGACCAAACTGGCAGATTGCTGTCTCCCAAATGTAAATGTGGCTCTCACCAGTGCTTAATTAGTAATGAAAGAAGTGCCAGGGCTCAAGCAATTAGGTGCTGGGGTTCAAGTAATAACTGATGCAGCAAGCTCAGAAGGGCCAGAGCAAGACCTGGCACTAATTAAGCACTGGCTTTCACCCAACATGTACCTACCTCATGTCCAAATCAGTTTCCTTACCAGATCTGTGAGAAGGAGACTGTGTTGTGTGTTCCTTAGAACACGAGTAACTTGTGATCAGAGGGAATAAACTGTATATGAAGTAATTCTTTTCCATGCTGGGTCTTGTACTCACCCACACAGAGATATTATTAAAGGCAAAGGAGAGGGAGAAGTATGAAAAATGTTACATTTAAAATGAGAACTCAGAATTGCGCAACAGCTGAGGCAAGTCACTTGTGACTGGAAGTGGGTAACAGTCCAGAGCATGCAAAGCTTTCAGCTGTGGCCTGATTTCAGCGTGTAGTTCTTTATACTGCTTTGCAGACACTTCACTGATCTGAGGCTGCAAGAATCTTCCTTCTTAAATTATGTATATTTTCCATTGGACCTTCCCTGAGTTTCTCTTGCACATCTGCAGTACAAATGCCTTTGTGTGATCCACAGAAGAGGGAGAAGGTCCCACTGAGCATCGGGTGGGGAGCGTGGCATGGAGAGAGACCCTTCTGTATTTAGTTCTCTGAGGAACAACCCAAGCCCTAGTGCTTTTCAGCCATTTCAGATGCCTTTTGGTTTTAGTTCTAGGTCTGATTTGTGTTTAAATTTTAAATGAAAATATTACCTTCTTAACAAACTACTAATAATCTGACAAAAATGAGTACTGGTATTTTCCAGCTAAGCACATTTTTAGGCGTACAGCAATTCTCCAGAAAGGGCAATATTTTTGGAGGTTAATGTACCCACCCAACAGACACCCTTATCATATGTCATTTGGAAGATTATTTTATGTACATTTAGATGAGATATGATGTGGCGTTTCAAGTGATGCTGTAGGCAAAGTGAAACAAAGATTACCCAAATGTGAAATTATCATTTTTTTGTGTAGTCCCCAGAAACACTGCAGCATGACTATGACTACAGTTTTTACTGTTTTTGTTAATTTCAACTCTGTAATGGCTTGCTTATTAGTCAAAGCTACCAAATGGCAGTGTGGTAAAAGATTTTTATTGGTTTTACATAGGCAAGTATTTTTTTCAGAAATGATTAAGCTAACACATTGCAAAAATATTAGCATTTTACAATATACTAACATGAAATGTTTTCAGAGCATGTCCCTAAATGTCGAAGTTTCTTCTTAGGTTGCCCACCCTCCAGGATTGTCCTGGAATCTCCAGGAATTAAAGCTTACTCTTTAATTAAAGATTATGTGATGAAACCTCCAGGAATATGTCCAACCAAAACTGGCAAACCTACTCAAAAATGCTTATAATAGTTTTCCATATTTTCCTTGAAATGTGCTGACCAGATCTGTCTCACACTGACAGTTGTGCACCAATAGTATTAGACTCTATGCTACAGTTTGTCCTGCATACTGCCTCTGCACTGAAGTTGGATGATGAGCATGTTACAGCTCTTACCAACCATGTCGTCAGCAATATGACAAAACATTTGGCTCTGAATCACATCAGAGGTGCTTATCAATGTATCCACTGTACTAGTGGTTCTCAACCTTTTGCAGGTCGTGACACACTTGGTGGCATATCGTGACCCTACAGGACACAAGGCCAAATCCAGCCATCTCCCCAGCTTTCTGTGACACACTTACCACTGTGTGGTGAAAGTAATGTGTCCCGACACAATGGTTGAGAACCACTGCACTGTACTACATGTAACATCAAAGGTACAGGAGTATCTACTGAACATAACAGATATTGGTGAAGAACAGATGGAGGGATTTGTGAGAAGTGCCTTTGACTCTAATGGGACATGAAGGTTCTTCAGCCAAGAAATCTGGTGTTAAAACATTTGCTGACAAGACCAAGAAGACCAAATTTAAGGAACAGCAGTCATAGCAGCTATCAGTCCAGCAGTTGTTTTCCACAGATGCTTGTCCTTAGCAAGCTGCACAGATGATGTTTCAATGGCAGCTATTCTTAGTCACCAATTGGGACCTGTGCCCATGTCCCTCTTCCATGATGATGAACTGATGAGAAGAACAGACATAGCTGAATTAAGGCATCAGTTGGAAGATCAAGATGACAGAATTCATGAGCTGAGAGCCTACAATAAAAAAACCACAGTGTACATAAGAGATGCCTTGTCTGTAATATAAACAATGGCTGAAGACAGATACCACACGTTCGATGAATTGGTTGCTGAGTATTTGAAGCAGGACGTAAAAGGATTTGACAATACTAATTCTGTAATCAAAGCCTTTGACAGATATTACAATAGTGATGCTGTGAAAATTGCAAAAAGACAGTGCCAAATAGGACCTAAGTTTGGATCCAATAAACACACGGGCTATGTCTACACTAGACTCTTTAAGTTGACTGGCTAGGTCAACAGAGAGCCGCAGCTCCCCCTGGGGCTCCCAGGGACAAGAGAGATGCGCATGGCTCCCTGGGGACAAGGGAGCCACATCCAGCTTCCCGGCAAGAAGGGAGCCATGGATCCCTGCAAGCCGCAACTCCCTTCTCCTGGGGAGCCCCAGCTCCCTTCTCCCCAGGAGCCGCGGCTTCCCGGCAAGAAGGGAGCCACAGTTCGCTGCCGAAAAGGGAGCTGAGGCTCCTGGGGAGAAGGGAGCAGGGACTCCCCCCGGGACAAGGGAGCCATGCGTGGCTCCCCAGCAAAAGGGAGCCACGCTCGGCTCCCTTCTGCCGGGAAGCCACATGTGGCTCCCTTCGGCTACCTTGTCCCCAGCCCTAGGTTGACTTATGGAATAAGTCGATTTAGGACGTCCACACTGGCTTAAGTTGACTTAAGCCTTAAGTCGACCTCAGAGTAGGTGTTGTTAAGTCAACTTAAGGATATGCTTAAGTCTACTTAATAAAAACCCAGTGTGGACGCGGCTTTGTTTAGGTAGACTTAAGCCTCCTTAAGTCAACCTAACTTGCCAGTGTAGATGTACCCTCAGTGATTGGTAGATGCTCTATGCCTCATTGCAGAAAGTTCCTAAACGTGACATTCAACAAGCAGTCACTTATAAAATTCCTCTATGAATACATGGCTCAAAATGCACCTGAGTATGAGACCACACCCAACACAAACACTCTTCTTTGCTGGATGCTTTTCCAATACTGATGTAGTAAAGTTCATCACCAGATGAGGAACTGAAGAAGCCCAAGACTTGTACAGAACTCAAAAGGAAACAGACACAAGGCTGTATGTGCCAATATGGCTTTTGGGTTTCCTGATGTCAAAGAATCCATATTAATTAGGTCATTTGATACAGTGTTTCTCTCCTTCGTGTTTACTACTTTCCAAAAATGGAATATATAATGTGTGGATTTAATCGAGTACCATTACTGGTACAACTGACAAGTGTTACTTCATAGCTGTTCATGCAATTTGATGCACTCGCTCCTGACTTCTGCCACATGCTTCCTGCTATACACACATTAACAGGATGTGATCTGTGTCATCCCTTTTTTGTATGGGGGTGGGAGGAATCTGCATTTAATGCTGTGAAAACAAAGAGAGCTTACTGCTTCAAAGCTCTTACCATCTGGAGAGAGGGATGGACAAGCCACAGTTTCTGCCATAAGAAAGTTGTTAGCAGTGCTATATGACCAGAACAAGAAAGAAAAGGAGACCCACAGAGACTTGAATTGCTTCGCTCAATCTAGCCATCCAAAAGGATAAGTCACTAGCCAAACTCACACCATATGAGGACAGTTTTGAAGAGCATTTTGGGCAAACAAAGATTTCCAGGTCTTCACACACAAGTAAACCAAATATTGAACCACCATTGCAACATGGATGGAAAAATGTGAATAATAAACTACTTCCTGAATTCTTTAAGGGCCCAAGCCATCTGAGCTTCTACAAGACCATATTTATTCTTGTACCAGGAGGGGTCACTGCACAATCAGCTGTCTTTAATCAGGACAGTCTTTCCCACACAGAACCACGTTCATACCAAGGCATTGAAGACTGTCGTAACCCATGAATTCTTGACAGAGATCATAATGATGAGCTAGATGAGGATAATGATGACTAGAAATGTCACCACTGCAGTTACATTTTAATGATGCCCAGGGCTTTTTTTTGATCTGCACGGCGTAGCGGCACCTCTTTTTCCCTGTCCAGTTCTGCTGCTCAGCTGGGGGCTGGGATCAGCAGGGGAAAGGAGCAGGTCCCCTTTCCCCTGCTGACACTGGCCCCCAGCTGGGCAGTGGAGCCAGGAGGGGCCAGGAGCAGCGGCCACAGGGCAGGATCTGGCCCACCAGGGGCTGGAATCTGGCCTGCAGACACCTGGGAGCTGTGGCCAGGCTGGAGCTTTTTCAAATCTCCCGCCCTGAGCATGCTTAGATGCGTGGCTCAGGGCGGGAGCAGCCTGGCCAGGGAGCGACTCTGGCCACCCCTGCAGCTCCGTCCAGATAAGGGAGAGGAGACCAGGAGGGTGGGGGAGTGGTGGGGGAATGGGGAAGGACCCTGGGGGGGGGGTCGGGGACCCGCAGGCGAGCAGGGGCAATGGGGGGGCAAGAGGAGTGGGGAGAGGGTGGGGGGGCTGTGAGAGGAGTGGGGAAGGGGGAGGGGGGCCAAGAGGAGTAGGGAAGGGGGTGGTCGGGGAGCCAGTGGGGGGGGGGTTGGAGAGGCCCTGACATCTCCACCCCCCCACACTGCTCCTGCCAGTGTACTGGCACTTTTTTTTTATTAAAGAAAAAAAAGCACTGATTATACCTCTACCAAGTTGTTGTTAGATTTTGTTGTAACCTTTAGATTATTGTTGCGATGCTCTGCAGTCACAAAAAATATATAATTGTATGTCTTGAAATAATACACAGTCATTAAACTAACTGAAACAAATGCAAATAGTCATGTTGATGGTATCACTATTATCCCTGTTTCTATGGAAACAGCACCATTTGATAGCTCATCATCAAAGTTTACCTTAAAGGAGATATAACAAGGTTTCCAATGATGTATGATGTGCATGTGTGTAGAGAGGGTATATTAAGTCAACAAATCAGAGGCGCTTATTTGTAACATGAAAATATTTAAATATAATACCATTTAAATAACCATTTAAATATAATTCTGAATCACAGTTTCAGTGGGTGGGCAGATTGCCCAGGAGGTGCAAGATCCCTTGGCAAAATGGTTCTTGGTCTTTATTTTCTTTCTTTGCAGTCATTTTATCCTTCTCACACATGCATACAAGCTCCTAAACCTACCTGCCTCCACAATCATATTAGGAGAAGGAACTACCCAAATCCCTGATCCTACCCTCATGAAATGCCTTCTTTGGGAGGGATTTCTTTTCATTTACACCTCTCTCACACTTTCTGCCATATCACATCTCCCTACTTTCTCTTTTTTATTCCTCTCCTCATGTCTTCCACATCTCTTTTCTGCCATTCAGTCACCCATTGTCAGTTCTGAACTTGCTGCTCTTCTTCACAATACCTCTTCATGCCTTGTCATCAGCCCTTCTCCATCCTACATGCCTGAGAATGGAAAGACCTGGGACAGGAGGCGTACAATTTTGCATGTTCACTGTGCTATTATGATTTTAGGGAGCACCTGTATGACTTAACTTTTCAAATAGTTACATTCCACAAGTTGATTTTTGCTCTAAGAAATGGGAGTCGATTTGCAGTATACTCAGTCAGTAGTTGGGAAACAATTGCCATATATTTTTGTAGGGATAAAGAATATTATGAGAGGTGCTCAGCTACTGAGTAGTCACAACACTGTGCTAACAATGACAGAATCCAGATATAAGCCGTTGGAAGTTACTTCTCTTGCATCTCATGTATCTGGCTCCTGGCCCAGTTTTGTAGGCAGTTGTTGGCAGTTCTAGAGTTACCCCTGTGGCTCTGTAATGTTTTTGGATTAGAAATGGAATGTCTTGACTACTTTTTTCTCCTTGATGCTATTTTCCCTTTCTTATACAGCTTTTTATCTCAGTTTTATCCAAAGTTTAATTCCTCAAAGTCAGAAATTGAGAAGTGATTTCCCCTGGGATAAACTAGGTTAAACACATTGGCATTAATGCCTGGTACTCAGGATCAGTCATTGCCAAGGAGCATGTAGAAATCTCTTTTGCTTTCTCTATGCAGGTGGTTTTATTGTTTTCCTCATATCTATAATGCAGATCTAAAGTGGAGAAGTAATCTATTCACTTAGACCACATGTACTTTTGGAGTGTAGCTCAATGATTTTATATGCACTCCTGATGGAGCTGCTGTGACATGTCAGTGGAGTTAGACTGGGGATGAATTTGGCCACAAGAGATTTGTTTACACTTCAATTTTCACTGAGTAGCACCTGATATAAAAAGCAGCATGTAGAAAACAAAGCTGTCAACCTTCAGAGAGCAGTTATCCAGCTTAGATGGACAAAGTGTTCAATGCAAGTTTAAAAAAAAAAAAAAAAAGCATTAGAATTGGTGAATGGTGTTTCTTGTACAATATACTTAGAGTTCAGTAAGGTGTTTGAATTGATACAGTGTTATATTTTGATTAAAAATTAGAATGAAACTAATGTGACACACATCAAATGGATTAAAAACTGACTGATAACTCTCCAAATCTAATAGTAAACAGTGTGTTTTCTACTAGAGACCTGCAGGGACTTGTTCCTTGCCCTATGTTATTTAATGTTTTTCTCAATGACCTGAGAAGAAACATAAAACCATCACTGATTAAGTTTGCAAATGACACAAAAATTGGTGGAGCGGTAAAAAAAGAAGAGGACAGACAGATCACTGATTCAGAGAAATCTGGATCACTTGGTAAAGTGGGTGCAAGCAAACTATATGCATCTTAATACAAGTAAATCTAAATGTATGCATTTAAGAAGCATGTAGGCCATATTTACATGATGGGGGATTCTGTCCTGGGAAGCAGTTAGGATCTATGAATCAGTTCCTTTATATCATTTAATCCAGTTCCTTAATATCATTTAATTTGTACACAGATTACTTCTTTGGTATTTGTGTTGTTTTCCATTGTTAGTTTATGTTATAACTTGTATTTATATTTCTGTCTGTATTTATCTTTCTTTGGTTTGCTCTATTAGGAAGGTAAATAGATTTACCCTGGGAAAAAAGCCACACTGCAAACTCCTCTATCTTATATCTGCTTAATAGGGCATCAGCATGTTCTGTACTTCAGGGCCAAACTCCAAGGCTACGTCTACACTGGCAAGTTAGTTCGAATTAAGGAAGCTTAATTCAAACTAACTTAAGCCTTGGCTACACTAGGCTTTCATTAGTTCGAATTAAGGGCTTCCTTAATTCAAACTAATAAATTCACTTATACTTTTTGAAGTTAGGGTTAATTTGAACAGTTAGTTCGAGTTAACCCAATGTGGCCATGTTAGTTCGAACTAAGCGCTTAGTTCGAACTAACCAGCACATTTGACCTTAATGCAACTGACTAATTCGAACTAAGCAAGTGCCATGCATGGCACTTGCTTAGTTCGAACTAGCATTCTCATAGGGCCATGCTAGTTCGAACTAAGTTAATTAATTCGAATTAGTTAGTTCGAATTAACTAATTTGAACTAACTTTGGTAAGTGTAGACATAGCCCAAGATTCTTATTCAGTTTTGACTCAGTTCTTGTAGGGGCAAATTCTCCTTGGCTATGTCTACACTGGCAATTTAAGTCAACTTAAGGAGGCTTAAGTCGACTCAAATTAAGCCATGTCCACACTAGGCTTTCATTAAGTCAACTTAAGCGTCCTTAGGTCAACCTAACCCTTCCTTAGGTTGACCTAAGCCCAGTGTGGACTAAGGGCAGTTAAGTTGACTTAACAAAGTGGACTAAGTCGACTTAAATAAGGTCGATTTTAAGTCGACTTAACAAAAGTTGACTTAACTTTTCTAGTGTAGACATAGCCCTTGACTTCACTGGGAGCTTGATGCAGTAAGGGCCAGTCGGAACTTAAAACTTAGAGCGGCACAGCTGTACCGATACCTAATATGCAGTGGTAGCTAAGTTTATGGGAGAGCATCCCCCATTGTTATAGTGCTGTCCACACTAATGTTTATGCTGACAAAACTTATGTTGCTCAGGGGTTGGTTGGTTGGTTTGTTTTCAGACCCCTGAGCAACAAAAATTTTGCCAGCATAAGTGCTAGTGTAGACAAGACCTAAGACTGTTAAAACTGAGGCCTGGTCTACACTGCAGGGCTAAATCAATGCGAGATATGCAATCTGCGTGCCACAGAATGTGTATCTCCCGTTGACTTAGTTACTCTTACTTACTACCCTGTCTTCACTTGTCTGCATCGATTTGTAGGGCTCTCCCATCAACGCAGCATTACTCCACTTGGAGGGGTGGAGTTACTGAGTTGATAGAGCACCACCAGGATCAATTGAGCGGGTCTACACTGGCCGCTCAATCGAGCTGCTGTGTCGATCTGTGGGTATTTTCAGTATAGACAAGGCTTCAGTGTCTGCTACTCCTGCACACCCACATGCTAAGGAGAGCCTGCTCCCCCAGTAAAGAACAGTCCCACTCTGCACCCAGCAGAGGCTACTCCATGGGGCTTTGTGAAGTTCCAGCTCCAAAGATTTGGAGAGGGAGTGGGGGGTGCAGTGGAGACTCTCTGGACTGTCCCCAAACCAACCTCCTCATGCACACAAAAAACATGGGGTCACCGCAAATGTTGAGACATCCTGAGGCTGTGCCAATATAAACTTCTGCTTTGTCTGCACTGTAGAACATCATCCGCACCCCACCTTTTAGATATGTTCTGAAGCAACCACAGTAGAGTGAGCTCCCACAAGCATTGCCCTACAGTAACCCCTGTCACTGGGAGCTGGTGGAGACTGAGGAGAATAGGAGAGGGAAGAGGTGTCCATGCAAATAGCCCTTGCTTCCTATAGATCCCTATCCACACCTTAGCCTCTGCTATAGGGGGAAAACCCAACTCTTTGATTTCCCCCACAAAAGAGCAAGTGGGAATTGAAATTGAAGCCACCTGAGCTTAACTTCTTTTACACAGATTATCCTCATATACAGGAGAATGCATCTCTGAGTAAGGACTTCTGGATTCAGTTCATATGAAATAAATAAAGCCAGAGAGCAAGTCAAGTGAAAGATACAAGAAGCAAGGGATGAAGTTTGATTTTTACTGTGGCTAGTGGAGTATACTGCAGATTCAGCAGTGCTGGAACTGCTGACATCCACCTTTAAGGACAGAACTAAAAAACAGTTGCTTGAGATGAGAGTTCCCATATATGGTGCACTGGGTTTGCACATACAATCTGTGCTGGCAGTCAACTGCTAGAGAATAAATGGTGCCAAAATGTGAGACAAGAGGTCTCCATGTGCCAGTGAATGTTCTTCCCCAGTCATCTGTATAGAGAGTATTGAAACATCAGCCAAAATTCATGCCATTAGTGTTGTCCAATGCTGGCCCCTTTTTGAAGTCATGACTCTGGGATGGGTAAGAGTCTGAAAGATGAATGAATAATTCTTCATTGTGGTGTAATATCAGAGTGCGCTGGAAGGTCATGTTATGCTCTATGGTTACACTCTCAAAAGAATTTAAATTCTTGCTTCAGCTCTTACTAAATCCAAGGGAACAGCAGCTATGGGGAAAGTCTTTCTTAAAAATCCCAAGAATCATACTTGTTTTGGCATGACGCTGCCTAAGGTGATTCAAGAACAGAGCTGAATTTGCCAAGTTTTCACATTAACACAAGGTGGAGAATACATTTGAAAACATTGGATTTGCTTTAGTTTTGCTTGGATGGGATGTTTTGAATGTGTACATTGCTCTAGCTTAAAGGGGCTGCTTTGTAATGCTTTGAGCCAGAGGAAAATCCTCAGCGTGATGGAGGAGGTTGGGGCATAGTAGTAGTTTCAAAAGGTAACTTTAAAATTACCTGAAGTTGTCAAAATGACCCAATTTTCAGAGATACTTTTCACCTGCTGCTTCCACCAGCTTCAGTAATAGTTTTGGATGCTCAAACACTTTCAAAAATCAGGTCTATAACTGACAGCAGAATTAGTTGCTTGTATGTGTTTGGAGTCAGGTTCTCTTTTTCCTAGAAGCTGATATGATCAAATGCCGTAAAGTCTGAAAGGGCAAAATGAGTACAGATCCATTGTAAGCTGAAGCAATCTTATTAAAAAGAGGCCAAAATAAATCAACAATAATGGTGTACTTGTGCAAAACGACACATACCATTACTTATTATTCATTTCACACCCAATATCCTCGTGTACACAGTGCTTCACAGGCCAAAAAAAATGGCCGTTTAAACTTGGACTGGTATGGCTGTAGGGGTAATTGGGTCAGACTATTCTCACAACATCCTTGCCCAAAACATCTTAGTCTAAACTGATATGACATCACGTGAAAAGATGAGAGAGTAGAACATATATGCTGAATGAAAAATGACCTGCACATTTTACGGTAGTTCCTTGACTGTTGTTTTTCTGAGTGTCACAGACTTCTTTCAGGACATTATCTTGTGCAGTCAGTTATTCTAGTCAGAGAAGTGTTACAATTCTTGAGTCTTTCATATATGTGAACACAGAAGGCTAGATTGTGTAGTTGATCCACAGCCCTAAATTAATAGGTGACATGGAGCTGCATTGCTCCAGGGTTACTGTGGGAGGAAGGCACAATCTTTCCAGGAATTAATTGCTAAGCAGAGAGAAACATGCCTGTTAAACTTTCCTTAGGACTGTTGCAGACTACTCCCATTTCTGTGCCTGTTAGGAAGGAAAAGGGCTATGTTCAAGTGCCCCTTTATCTACTAATGCAGATAGGATCATTCTTCTCTGGCAAACAAACCATGAAATGGTATCTCACTGTCTGACAACACAGTGAGGCTGCGTCTACACTGGTAAATTAAGTCGACTTAAGCTTGCTTAAGTTGACTTAATTTACCCTGCGTCTACACTACAGTTTCCTTAAGTCGACTTAAGCAGCTTTTCCAGGTAGAATGGGCCCAGGGAGTATCCTGATGAGCCATTAAGGACATAAGGAAGACAGCCATTGTGTCCTTAATGGCTCATCAGTTTACTCCCTGGGCCCATATCTCCTGGCACATTCCTTAACATTAAGGAGACAATGGTTTTACGCACCCGCCTCTCTGACATTTCCATAAAATCACACAAGTTAAAGTATAGATATAACACCAAATTCCTAACTAAACTAATTTCTAATCTGAATTCAATTCCTAGACATAAACGATATAATCATTCCCAGCAAATTACTACCTTTCTCTTGATACCAAACATGACATAGCTCCTATGGATTATAGCATTTAGGATATATGGATAGAAAATAATATCATAAATGCTTCCCTAAATCCAGAGAGCATCACACCCTGCCCACATGCCCTGCCAGGGTCCCTGTCCCCCTTTGTCCCATTGCACACAAGGGGTCCCCCCCCCCGCCACCGTGGACCTGCCCAAGGTCTCCCTAGCCCCTAGAAGTCGACCTAGGTGTCCAGTGTGGACGCTCTAGGTCAACTTTGTAAGTTCCCCTTTAAGTCGACTATAATTTTAAGTGTAGACACACTAAGTCGACTTAAAAGTGCAAGTGTAGACATAGCCTGAGGGAGCTCAGCCAGGGAAAGAAAATATGCTGGGCAAGTGAAGGGGAAGGAGAACTGCTTTCCCCATAACCAATCACATGCTGCTATTGGAGGTATCAAAATAAGCATCATTTATAAATTCTCTCTGTTTCAGCTGCTTGCATGGTGACAAGTTCCAGGGGGTAGCTGTGTTAGTCTGTTTCAGCAAAACAAAAAAGTAAAGAAAAAAAAATGGAAAAACAAAAAAGAAAGACCCACCCTTCTCTGTATGCATACATACAGCCTACATGCTGTATTTTTCATTTCATGCATCTGATGAAGTCAGGTTATACCCATGAAAGTTCATGAGATAAATAAATTGGTTAATCTTTAAAAGTGACCCAGGACTCCTTTTTTCGTTTTGTGTTTCAGCTAAAGTGCTACCCTATGCTGTGTTGTGGTAACTGCAACTTTAAGATTACAACGTGCATTGCATTCTGGGATTAGGAGTTCTGAAGCAAGAGGCCACCTGCCTGGCAGCTGACAACCGTAAAATCACATTTCTTGCAGTCTGTCTATGGTGTACTCCTTTGACTAATCCCACTACATCCCTCCATATACTTTGAGGTACCTTGATCAAGCAGTCCTTCAGCTTTTATATAGGTTGCACTGAGCACAACATATCTTCCAGTCTTTTCTTATCTGGCCTTCCTTCTCCATGTGCAAACATGCTTTTTCACAACAAAATCTTCCTATCTTTTTGGAGGTCGGCTGAGTGGTCGTTTCAGTTCCCATGGGTACCACTTGGCGACAGCTGCAATCCATCTAGGGTGACCAGATAGCAAGCGTGAAAAATTGGGGCAGGGGAAGGGGGTCTTAGGTGCCTATTTAAGACAAAGCCCCATACATCGGGATTGTCTATATAATAACAGGACATCCAGTCACCCATAATCCATCAATGGTCAGTGGGCATAGCTATATGCCTGCCCCATTGCATTCTATTTTACCTGCTTTCATTGATGACATCTTGCACTCCACTATGCAGTCTGATCTCTTCACTGGGGATTCAGTCACTGATTGAAATCCCCAGAATTCTTCTCTCCATTGCCATCTCCATGACAGACAGCTGTTGCTTCTCTGTCTTCATCAGCACTCATATTTCACTGTCATACAACATTGCTGGCAGTATTCTAGAACTGAAGAAGTTGGCAGGCACTGCATTATTGATTTTTCCTTGGAGGCTATCCTTAATAAAATTAGATGTGCGCCAACCAGCTTTCTTTCTTTCCAAGAGTTCACCGTCTGATCATGGCACATCCGTCCATATAGCTGCACCAAAACGCTACAGCTACCAGTGGCTTGCTTCCCATAGGAATATATGTTCCTGGGGGATAGGACCTTTTAGTTATCAGGGATTTACTAGTCAGTTGTAAATGTCTTTGGAATTTTAGGCATAAAAATAGGAACAGCATGAATCACACTTAATTGTGCTGTCAGTAGAGGTGGCTAATATATCATGCAAATGTTTGTTACATCTCTTATTGTACCGTCCCTTTCACATGGTTTTTAGTAAATGTACCATCACAGGGAGACGGTGTTTTGCAAATTACAATAACTAAAGAACAAAAATAGTAATTGCACTTTAAAAGAACACGGTATATGTCATTAGTTTTTGAAATGAGGGGTTTTTTAGTCACTGTTGTTTCTAACAATCCACTGACGGCTCAGGTTATTAATTAATTTCTTTCCTAAATGTATCTTTATTTATGCAGCAGAAGCTTCACTCTCTTTCAAGGTAAATTCTGCACTGTTTTACATTCCATGTTTTGCAGTCATGTATGCCCATTGTCTTCAATTTGACTCCCAGAGCCTAGGGGTTCATTTTTCAGTAGAATACACAAGGAATTTGATTTCTAAAATATATAATTAGTCATCAGTCTTATTTTATTAAAATGCATTGCATGACTTTGTCTCTAAACAGCACTTTGAATGTGGTCTGCATAACATACACTATTTCATCAACCAGTGGTTTGTTTTTACTCTTATACTGATAGCTTAAAAAAAAGGGATAGGAAGTAAATTTATTTTACTCACATTTTTAAAGGATGCAGTTACTTCTCAAAAGGAATATGTCTGTAAGTGTGCCTGATTGATTAACTTTGTCTTGTTACCGATCCAAGGAGAAACCTTGAAAAGTACAGTTAAAGACAAGATGAAAACACCAAGGGTTATCAATTAAAAACTCAGCTAAAGAATAAGTTTTTGAATCTTTCAGTGATGAATATAAGTTCACTTTAATTAAAAAAAAACTTACCCTTAAAATATTTCTTTATTCTTTCAGGCCACTTTTTCGGGGAAATTCAGATGTTGATCAGCTAGGAAAAATCTTTGAGTAAGTACTAAATTATTGCATTATGTCAGTGGCTGTTTTGCTTGAAACATTTTGGGATTTCTTTGCCATGTTTTTTTATAGAGTAAAAGGACTTGAACAAAGTATTCCTAGAACATATTTCCTATTGCTATTCCACTGCAATATGATATTTCCGTGTATTCTGTGTCAAAGTGGGCGGAGGAAGCTGCATGGAATATAGTTTTATAAAAATAACAATTGTCGTCAAGAAGATAATGATAGACTTCTTGGGGATTTTTTCTAATCTTTTTAATGCACCATTCATACATTTTCTTAAAAGTCAGAGCATTCAAGAAAGAATCACCTTACAAAGCCAAATAAAGATTTAGCTATTCAACATTTTGTTCCTTTGTGAATTTCAAAAAATATTATCAGAATACTACAAAAATGTTCATTAGTAAGTGGAAATGTTAATGTTGATCACAAGGAAAAGGAATATTTTAGCTTCACTGTATATCCAGTAAAGATGATTAAGAAATCATATTTTGGTGATAAAGGCAGCTGTGAAAACATAAAAGGTATCAAGATTAAATGGGTGTTTGGACAGAGGATAACTTATTTTTAAAAGCATTTTACAACTCGTTTATTTATATTGCTGTTCCTCTTCAGAAAAAAAGGATACGATGCACACAAATTCTAAACTTTTAAAAATAGAAGGACTCTCCTCCAAAGTATGTTTTTGAATAAAAATTCTCCATTTAAAGTCATTGATATAGATAAATGGAGAAAATATCACCTTTCTGTTGTTCTAGATTAAAATCTCATCATAGTAAGGAATGTTTCTGACAGTGTCCTGGAAAATGCCATGTAAATTTGAGACCCTATATGAATGTTCTATAATAATACTAGAGTGGTTATAACTACCAGACACACAGATGGGTGTTCCCACTCCTGCACAGAATGAAGGCTCATTCACCTCTGTACTGTAGCTGCCCTCCCTTTCCTATGGCGAGAGCTCCAGGGATTCAGATCTGGGGGAGAGGCCAAGATGAATACTAATGGTAGCCAGGGAGATGGGCGGGGTCCAACCTACAGCCCTGCAGGAATTCCAGAGAGCAGATAAAAAAGCTTCAAAGGAAACCACTCTACTAGATCAAATAATGAATGTTTCTTTAACCATTTATCCAGCTCTCAAATTATAACAGATCCATTTCTAAAGATTTTCATCATTTAAAATGAGGTTCCCAAATTGCAGGTCTTGATTTTCACTCAGTTGACTTCCCTTTCCTGCATACCATACCAGTGTATGTGACTCACTAGTGTGGTTAATTTGCTATGCCCGTGAATAGCCCTTCCTGCACAATCCAAAAACAATCAGTCCTTGCCTGTTTGCTTTTTCTAGTTCTGGCAAAGTTATCCCTTTGGTTAATTTATATTCTGCTGTATTATACAAGGAATGTTTTGATACATACAGCATATTTTAATAATGTAAAAAGCATGGTTGTGATATTTTTTAAAGGTCCTAAATTGTTTATGACATTTCAGAGGAAAAGAACCAAAACAAATGAGTCGGAATAGTATTAAAAACATAGCAGCCAACAGCAGCCTCCTCCAGTGAACTATCTGTCCCTCTCTAGTGGGTGAGATTACCTGTATGGAAAAGAATTCAACTATTAATCAGGAAGAGAAAATACTGTGCCAATTTCAGGAAGGAGAAGAAATTCCTATTACACAATCCGCTTAAAGAGTAAATCTGCCTTGCTTCTTTTATGTAATTATTCTTAAACATTTCAAATGCCGCCTTCTTGCTTTTCTTATGTCAGATAATGTTTATTTTCTGTTTTCACAGCTGAAGGGCCCACCCCTAACATTAGGCATAGGCCTTGCTTTTCTGAAGGGGCTATTGCCTGCTATAGTAGAGAGTCATTCTCTCTAGGCTAATTTGGACAAAGTAGTTTTAGGATTTGCCTACATTCTAGACTGACATTTTTTTCAAATAGTTGGACCATGTTCTATCCTTGCTCCACAGGTGCAGCCTTTGTTTACATCATTTGGCATTCACAAAAACTGAGGAAAGATCCCAGGAGATGGCCCATAATCCTCCCCTTTTTTCCCCATGCCAGTATCAATATGCAATGTATGCTAATGGCTTTCAGGCCAGATGCCACAGAGTGCTGAGCACACTTGATTCCTGTTGCAGTCACTGGGAATGTAAAGTGCTCAGCCTCTCTGGGGATCAGAGCTGAATCTGCGAGTTTTGGGTTCTGCAATAATAGATCACTATTTATGACTACTGCTACTATTGTACTGTTAGTTTGGTGAGATGGTAAAATAGCCTCCTCCAGTATGTTCTGGAACCTTGGTCACCCAAATGGCAGTGCAAATAAGGGCTTCCAGGCAGACATTAGTGTATTAAACAATTTCCAAATGCTTTGTAGGACCTGTAAACATCCACTGAAAGAAAATCCAACTCCCATTTTTGTACTTTTTTTCCCAATGCTGCCCCCTATGCCTGGAACAGCCTCCCTTTCTTGGGCACCAACTGGGATCCTCACTTCCTGCCATTAACCGTCTCACTGCTAATATCCACTCTGCTCTGTTTGTGCTCTCATGCTCAATCGTTCCTCCTTCAAAGAAAGATCAGAAATAACTAGACACATTTGAAAGAAAACAACTTATATATTCAATTACCATTTTAGAACTCTTCCTTCCCTTCTCATTCTATTCTCTGCTCATTGTGATACATCTGATGTAGACCCAGGTCTTCATCACTTATGCATAAGATGCAATTACGCACTTATTCATTGGGTTCAATGTGACAAAGCACATATGTAATGTTACCCACAAGGCTAAGCATTTGCAATATTGGAATCTGAAACTGCAAGATCCTCAGGGCAGGACTTGTCACTGTATAAATAAAGGTCCCTGCATGCCTGTGGTGATCTGTAAATAATAAATAACAATCACATTTAATTTTTCAAAGAGATCTAATTCTTGCTTTGGCAAGAGCGTAGCACCCTTTGGCTACTGCCAGGGGAAATAGCCACAAGATTTAAGTGGTGGTGCCCTCCTGGCCACACTGCTATTAGGGCCAAATTCTGCTCACATACCTGTAAAAATCTGGTGTAATTCCACTGATTTTCAATGGACCAACTCAGGATTTACACAGTAGTAAGAACTGTGCATGGTGCTAATTTTCATTCTGTTTGTATAAACCAAAGTAATATTAATGGAAAGAAAGGACAATGCTGCACCCTAGTGGCATTTACCCATGCAAACCCAAACTCTTGAAATGTTTTTCTGTTTTATAACTCTGAGTCTGTCAACATCTTCATTATAAACCTCAAGTTTAAGGTGTGTAAAATTCAGATGTAAGAATTGATTTTGGCTAAAACTTGGCATGTGAGGTATGGTTAATAGGTCTCTGTCAGCATTTCCATTACAAACCTTTATTTCAGCCACTTTGTCTCTCTGTCAGAAATATTAACTCCAGGCTAAAGATTGGAATGTGTAGAGATATGGTCAAAGAAAATGTTTTTTTTCTTTTTCTTTTTTTTTAAACATTTAAAAGAAACCCCAATAATTCAGCTATTTTCATTTATCCATGTTTCTAGAAATTAGCATGCTCATTTCCTAAGCATAAGCTTTATATTATTTTCAGAAGAGAAGAAATATTAGTTTTCTAACTACAGATAAGGTGAACATAAAACAAAATTACAGATAAAATGTTCAAAAGAACCAGAGTGACTTAGGAGCATAAGTGAAGTTGAGTGCTTTTGAAAAGTTTACCCTAAAACAGCTGAATTATTTCATTTTGGAAAACTGCCTCCTTGACCCATGCCCTTCTGTCTTTCCCTTAAGGACTTTTGTCAGTAACATCACTCTTGTGACTAATGAGGCCCTGCATGGAATCCCCCGTGAAACCTGTCAGAATCTCCTTTTAATCACTCTTGAGTGATGTAAGGTGCACTATGCTTCCAAGTCTAAGTACATTTCTCCCAAAGCTCTTGCAGCAGTTTTCCAATCCATTAATTCAGGAGACTGAAGCCAGGCCAGAGCACTACCACCAAATTTTCTCCATAAAGATTTTTACTATGAATCCTTAAGGCATTAAGGCAAATCCCATTGAATAGTGCATTGCTCTGTAAGCAGTCCTATTGAAATTAGTAGGATTCCTTAGAGAGCAAGGTGCTACTCACTGTAACCAAGGGCATAATCTGTCCCTTAGGGTAGATGTGACGTATAGTCAGTAAAGGTTTTTTAAATGGACTCATACAATTTCATAGGTTATTCTGTGATCCTGGATAGTGCTGCTGCCCGCATCAAGAGAACAAGTGTCAATTACATGAAAACACATGAAGCAGAATTTAGAGTTTCATACAGTGGAAGAAGATGAGGCTGTATAAATACAGCAGTAGCGTATTTTTGTTTCATCTCCAGCTAATATGTATGCGTGTTTCTTACACAGTGTCATTGGGCTCCCAGAAGAAGAAGATTGGCCTAGTGATGTTGCCCTTCCAAGGCATGCTTTCAATTCCAGAGTCCCACAACCCATTGAAAAATTTGTACCAGATATCGATGAACTAGGCAAAGACCTACTTCTTGTAAGTTTATATCTGTTATTCTCCATTGTTAAATAACTGTTCCTACTGTACATTGCACCATGGCAAGGAGCAATGTTTTTTTAATATACTGTATCGTAGTCAAGCCTGAGGGCAGCAGGAGGGTACTGGAAGGTAGATATATTAGCCCCAGGTTTAGTAAATCCATGTTCCCAGGGTAACTAGGGCAGGGCTGCTCTAGGCCAATTAGAGCACCTGAAACCAATTAAAGCATCTAAAACCAGTTGGAGCACCTGAGGCCAATTAGGGTGATTGGCCACAGCAGATAAAAAGACCTCTGTTGCAGGCAGCAGGGGGAGTCTTGGGTGTGGTGGTTGGAGGAGTGGAGGTTTGTGTGGAGTTGAGATTGATGTAGAGCAGTATAAAGCAGAGCTGAATAAAGCTGACTAGTAGCTGTTGCTGTTAGCACCTGGAAGGTACAGTCAAACAGGGTAAGCTTGCCCAGACAGGCCTTAGGGCCCCAGGCACCGTGGCCTGCAGGGTGGACAGTTCGGCTGCTGGGAGGAGGGCACCAGGGCTATGTGTACACTGGGGAATTAAGGTCAACTTTAAAAAGTCGACTTTAATAAGTTGACTTTAAGTCGACCTTATTAAGTTGACTTAAAGAGTCCACACTAGACTCCTAAGTCAACTTAAAGGGGGGCTTACTAAGTCGACTTAGAGAGTCTACACTGGACTCGCTAAGTCGACTTGTTCGGTCCAGGGACAGCCAGCCCCACACGGGGCTGGCTCTCCCCGGGGCAGCAAGGCCCTGAGCGGTCCGGGGGAGAAGGGAGCGAGGAGCTCCTTCTGCCGCGGACCACTCGGCTCCCTTCTGCTTGGGACTTCCCAAAAGCGAACCCTCCTAGCCTGGGACCCGCGCTCCAGCTGCTCAGCAGCTGGCAGCTGGAGCAGGGATCCCGGCAAGAAGGGACCGCGGGGCTCCCTTCTCACCGGGACCACTCAGGTCCCAGCAAGAAGGGACCGCAGGGCTTCCTTCTCACCAGGACTGCTCAGGTC